>JASDQU010105072.1:164018-174078 GCA_032191745.1 Picea mariana
GTGCTCTTCAGCAGATGATGTTGTTTTAGTCCTTTCATGCCGAGTACGTCTAGTCTCGTACCCACGGCGTGGATACTGCTGTGAGGGGCCATCACCTAAAAAAATAAAAAATATTGAATTTATATGGCCAATTTTTAAATAGGGTTGAAGTAGTTCATTATTATTGAAAAAAAACTCTGCAATGTAATTATTTACCTGGTCCTCTAGGTGACACCGTTGGAATGGTTGCCCGCCTGTTCACCTGATATTCAGGTTGAGGATGATCATCTATGAAATTCTATGTCATTGAAACGTCAAAATTTATAAGTACAAGATTATTAAGTATATGATTAATATATAGACATTTTACCATCATGGGCCTCTACATTCACAGGAACATCTTGGGGCTGCACCTCACTAGGATGGGGTTGCTGGGGAGCACCATGATCTTCTGGCTGCATTTCACTATCAACGCTCTGCTTTTTAGTACTAATGGTAGGGTTGATAGTGCTGCTCCCCTGATTAAAACAAAGTAAGACATTAAATTATGGACGATATCAAACATTTACGTATTTTATAAGTAACGAAAGGTTAAGGTGGACTGATTTTTATTTACCTTATCCAACAAATTGGATCTTGGGGTCTGCCCCATGCTTTTCCTACGGTCAACCACGACTTTATAACCGTACTTGTAACCAAGCTGGAGGTCTTCCTCCGTGGTTCCAGTTCTGAAGTCGTCACCCTGCATTGCAAAAGGGTATGGTTTTTTAATGTTTTTGGCTGCAATTACCTTAAATTTGTAATGTGATACAAATAATATTGTTAAGATGTTTGGTTACTTACGATTCGTGACTATAACCTCAAGTAGCCGCCCGGGCCTAGCTTGTGTTGGCCATGTTTGGCAATCCTTTCTTTGGTTGCCTTTGAAGTGTCAGGCAACCTATCATCAAAATTTTCAAGTATGTTATATATAACAACACTTTTATTTAGATCTAAAGAGAAATAAAGCTAGTATTGAATTCAAAAAATTGTAATTTACCTTGAAGTACCAGTTATTTGTTCTCCTGATTTTCTCAAAATCTTCTCTTTTGCATCATCAATGATTGCCTTCCACTCTCTCTCTGGAATTGAGGGAGGACGCTCATACCTAGGATTTTTTGCCAAGGTTTGTCTATAAACTTCCTAGGTATATTTTAAATATTCACCCACTACAGATGTGACCGCTTTTGTATTGAACGTGTCTACACCAAAGAGGCCTTCAAGATAATCCATAAGTTCCTTTTTGAGGTTGGAATTCTGGCAATTCCACCTCATGCATAAGGTTTCCCCAAAAATAGACAAGGCCTTGCTCTCTACGTGCCTATAAAAAAGGTCGTTTCCTAGACACAAAAGATATGATCATTAATTTAAAATTAATAATCTAGACGAATATTTCTGTATGAGGACAACAATAAACGGTTAAAATATGATTTAAAACTACCTGGGAGTCTTGATTGTTTTAATGGAAGTCCATTATTGTTGACCTAAAATGTGCACGGAAGGGTCCCTGTGTTTGTCACACATCTAGCTCCAGGAAATGCATTCATATTAACTACATCACTATGATCCTCATCTTCTCCACTCTCTCTAGACTCTGATCGAGGTGTGGATGCATGTCAGTGAGTGTCATGGCTCCTATCTACATGAGGTGTGGAAGATGGAGAAATAAATAGTGCTCTAGAAGCTGTATGACCACTTGCATCAGGACTCTATAGCGTCTCTGTAGCGCCACTACTACCAACCCCAGGTTGAACAGGCTCTGAATATTCCTTTATAATTTTTTTTTTTTTTTTCGTGAGATAATGTAAAAGCTAAAGAACAAAGTATCATAATTGAACATATGAGTGCATTAAACAAAACAAAAATTAAATTATGGTTATTACCTTATATGTGTTAAGTTGTGACATAAGGAGCTTGATCCTTTCTTTGACATCCAGAGTTTTTTCTGGATGATCTAACAAGCTAAATAGTTCCTTGTTATCTTTAATCATCTCTTTTTTTAATGAGAGCATCAGATCAACACAAGAATAAAATCCCTCCTCATTGGCGGAATCATGATCCACATGGTCTGCTGACTACATATAATTTCAGCAAAAACAATGTTATTTCAATAAAATTATATAAGCAAATAATAAAAACAACGTAAAATGAAAGTGGAAATTGATAATCATTTACATGTTCTGTGGTTGGCCCTTTTCCACGATCATCCTGCCACGTTATAATATAATTAGAACCCCCAAATATTTAAAAAATTGTTAATGATAACAAAAAAACAATGTTAACGATAATATTTACAACAATGTTAAAGATAATAAAAAAATATAATGCAATAAGTAGAGGTTTCTTAAAGAGGTGTTCATAAGAACCTACACACTATTAGTCAATGTGTCTATTCGATTCAAATGGTAATCCACTAATAACTCTTCCCTGGGAGCTATCTTTTTTATTGCACACAGGACTACTCGATTCTCTTCACGTCCCTCAAATATGCAATTTGGTTGTTTGTTTGTTGTCCCGGGTCGTGTGCTGTTTATAAACCCTATGATATTGCTGGAAGCTTTAGGCCTTCCATCAATATAGATAGTCACTCCCTTATTTTTATCCTTGTTTATTAGTTGTATATAATTTGCAGCGAGTGCATATATCCGCATACTTTGCATGTATCGGACCAGCCGCATCCAATCATTATAATTGTAACACGGTCCAACATAGTCCATCAATTCAGTTACTGTATTGTATTTTACAATTATTCCATCCATGGAAAATAGCCCCAAGCCATGCAGAGAGGATGGTGCAATGAAATATGTCCTATTGTTTACAATGAAGTCAACATCTATAGAAGGTAATTCCTTAGGTACCCATTGCTTCACCATATGCTTATACCTGAATGGAACATCTATTTCTCCTATGCTCTCATCATCATAAGAGCATGATCCTCCTTCGACAAGATAAAATTTCATGCATCTACAAAATTTTATTCTGACTTTTTCACCTCTGGTCCTTGTTTTCTTATCATATCTACTAGAAGTAGTCGCATTTCCGTCCTCCATTTGTCCTAAGCTTTCCTCACTCAACGAAGAAATATCTGATAGGTACCTTTTTGGTTGTACCTTCAGTTTCATGTGCACATGTTGTTAGTTAGTAGTCCATCATCATATTCACGGTTCTAAATAAATTTTTTATATCAGATCCACAGGAATTGAGCAGATTTGTCATTTCAAATATTTCCAATGCAAGAACTTTCTTAGAAACATGGTACCTAGACTTAAGCCTAATGCATAATATTTTAGGTTTGGATTCCTTGGTGGGCCTGGGGTTCCATTTCTTAAGTTCATTAGACACTTGAAACTTGCTAGAAGCATATTGCATTAGATTTTTTCCTGCATGAGGAATACAGCCACATCCACTCTCATGTTTCTCCATGGTAAGATGCATCAAGTCCACAAAGGTATGAGTCTATGATAGTTGGATATGATGTGGACTAATGATTAAATGTCTAACGATATCTGTCTTGGGAATCCTTAAACATGGTTGGCTCATTAAACACAAGGTCCAATTAAATTCCACCACATGGAAATGCAACATCAACATGAATGAACTTGGAAGGACTAGTGGATATGATGTGGACTAATGATTAAATGTCTAACGAGATCTGTCTCGTGAATCCTTATAAGATCCATGTCTTGTGTTATAACACCTCCCATATAAGAAGATCCATGTCTCATGTACTAACACCTCCCATATAAGAAGAGATATGCATCTTTGATATGGATAGAGGAGAAAAGTAGTGAGGGAGCGACCCAAAATTGTTGCAATATAGCTGCAATATAGTTCTAAATTATGTCTTATAGTTGCAATATACAAATGTCAATGATAGCTCAATTACGTCTTATATGCCATATTTTGAACCTCTTGTTCTAAATTTCCCTACCACTACATTTATCCTATTTAATAGACTATGGTGCTTGGGTGGGATATGGGTGTCATTCACAATTTTTTCACACCATGTATGGAACGTAGGTCTTGTCCATGGTCAGGGAAAGAACATAAGGTTTTTAGGTCCTATTTGCATATAGTTGCATATAGGTTTTTAGGGAAAGAACATAAGGCATGTTGCATAGTTGCATATAGTTTCATAGTTGCAATATAGTTGCATACAAAATTGTTGCAATATAGTTGCATACAAAATTGTTGCAATATAGTTGCATATAGTCAATAAATAACTAATAGAGAAATCATAATTTCTCGCTAATTTTATAATTACATTGGCAATGTGGACATGAGAGATTCATTGTCAATTGGATTTAGTTCATGTGGTTGAGAGGAATGAATGTTATCCTCCCCACCCGGGTTCAATTCCCGTAAGTGACATGTTGAACTCATAACAAGTATACTATTGTAATGACTCTGAACTTTATTGTTGATCGAACTTGTGCCCTGAAGATTCTAGGGTTTACCTTGGGTAACATCCTCGAAATGAGGGGAAGTACTTGGGGGGTTTCCTCGGGCTTTGTAACCTGTAAAAAATGAAATATCCATTGCATAATTGTAGTTACAATGAACATAAAATTGTCAAGTGAGATATGTTGACACAGTCTAGCATGGAAGTAAGGCTTCTTCTTTCTTTCTACATTTGACATGGGTTTTTTCCCTTCATTTTTGTGTATTTTTTGAAGGTAAATGATGATGAGATGTGAAGGCCCTTTAAGGACATAACTGTTGAGATTACATTAAAGGTTGAACCCTGATGTTCCCCATTATCAATGTCTATTCTAACTTTTGGTAATGTCATATCTTGTGATTTATGTATTATTAGTGTCATGTCATTTTAAGTGGAACCTATGTATGCCCTCCCCTTTGTACAAGTACAATTGGTAGATAAGTTGGATTGTTGGGATCCTAGGGAGGACCAATGTATTTGTTGAAGTTGACCACCATGAGTGTTTCCATTTGTGGGAATTTGTTGTCTTCTCTGTCAACAAAGCTAGCTACGACCCATAAGTTGGAATATGAAGGGAAACATGTATTAGTGATGCATGTATGATGAAGGATGTGAAACTTATTAGAGCAATATAAATGGTGTGTTCATGCCTTGTATGGTTGATTGAATTATTTCTTCAATGCATCTAATCAAGTATGATTTTCCAATCTCAACTATAAAACAATAGTAATCAAGCATTAAACAATGTTTCATGACTCATATCAACATATATTTTTTGGGACGTAATAACAAGAGGAAATTAAAACAAATTGAAATATAATATTTTTCTACATTTTTTATGCCTACAACATTTTGTATAATGCTATTACAATACAAGAGGGATGGCAAGTGTGGGGGGGGTCACCTTTGAACCCAAGGGAAATAATTAAATAAACCTTTTACGTGGTTTAGGATAAGCTTCCACTAACCAAGCAAGTGCATTGGCGCTCTATTGAGGATTAAAAATACTAAGTTCAAGAGGGATCAAGAGTCTTATTGTAGTAGGAGACTCAAAAATTATAATCCGCAATATGAGAATATAGTCGAACCCCAAATATATCAATCTAGCAAGGCTCATTTATAAAATCCAGGGGGTGTCAAGGAGCTTTGAATTTATAGAATTCTATCAAGTTCTTAGAACCTTCAACAATCATGTAGATTGTATGGAAAACGAACCAATTTCACTCAAATTTGGATCAATAAGAATAAATGGGGGTACATATMTTATCCCATCTCCCATGAATGATAGAAKCATAGTTTATAGTTTAACAACAATRGAGGGATRYAGTTTMATGATGGTGAAATCATGTCTAGACAAGTGGTGGYGATACTTCAAAGTGAAGGGACATGCATATAAYYACCCCRCCCCCTRAACTCTGGTACCTTCAAMTCATACGCACACATATACAATGAAAKCTCATAAATATATCAAAATGGTTGGGAGTGATGCATGTGGGATCATTTAGAACATTTGTTTTGCTCTATTCTTCCATAAATTCTCCATGAGTGGCATTGGACATGGTTTAAGGGGATTTTGGCTCTATCCTTTAGAAATTATTTGGAGGGTTGAGGTGGGTTCCTTTAAGCTAGAGAAATAAGAATTTTTGGCTTCAATCCACTCTCGGTCTTATGATTTGGCTTTCTCTTAGTTTTGTGGCTTGTTCCAAATCTGGGTAGTGTTAATTATTGCCATCGTAGGTTATGTGAATTGGATAGTCATAAACTCAATTAATATTGAATTTTAAAGGGGTTTGTATTGGTTAAGGATGGTGAGTCATAGACATTATAGATGTTGCTTTCTTTGTGAGTCATCAAACATGAATTTCACTTAGAGGAGAGTGAATGCCACCTTACAGACATTCAGGTAGCCCCCTCTCATTTCAACAATAAAATGGCTAGTCAGATTGATGCTCAAAATTTGAGGTATGCAAAAATTTCAAAGATAGTGGTTTATTAGAGTAGGCAGATATACAAGTTAGAAGCGGAGTGTAGCATGTTGGATAAATTGGTTTTAGGTCCCACTAGGATCTCTAGAGATAGAGAATGTTGAATTGGTGTACTAATTATAGGAAAACATCAAGCAAGAAGCTTCTAGTGAGCATTTGTTTTATTAAGCCTGAGTTTTTTAAATGTTATGTAAGATAGTTTTTCTTTTAGATAAATATGTAAGGATCTATACTAGTCAGCATTATAGTTATACTTTTAAGATAGCAAGACTTGATCAAATTACAAGAAACAATTTTGAAAATTTAGGACTTCTTGAAATATTGACTTCTGATAAGATTGTTTTTATTTGTATTGATGTGTTGTACAATGCAAGTACAAAAATTATAAACATTTTTTTTTTTGTAAACTAAGAGGTTCTTATATTAATATCATACAAAAAATGGTACAATAATGTCTACTTGTGGCCTTCCACCAGGTAAACTAGCCACAATAAGTCAAAAACCATATTTAGTGTTTGTTTTCAAAATAGAAAAACCTATAGCCTCCAGATGTTCTGTGTGTACTAGCTTAGACAATGCATAGGATATACTAGAAAATAACATAAAAACATGAAAATAGAGTAACATTCTAGAACTGGCATGGAAAAAGACATAGTTGAAGTAGACTAGCAAGCCTGCTAAATTAGATGCTTGCAACATCTCTTTCCAAGCTTGTTTTGTTGGCATGTGATCCTCCTCAATTAAGATTGGATTGGATGGCATGCCCCCAATCCTAGAGTCCTAAAAAAAGTTGTTGTGTTGTCATTATCACTACCCTTGGGGCCATAAGCTATGATATCGATATCAAAGACTACTTTTAAAATCACTTCAAATTCCCTATCCATCAAATCCAACTTCTGGAGAATGCCTTGTTGGTGGAGGCCTATTTACTGTGCTGCTTGAGAAATGAAATATTTATTAAACCATTAGATATTTATTATCCTGGATACTTTTGTGTCTCTAGCTCTAGAGAACCCACAATCATAAATCCAACCCTTGTATTCTTCTTGGTAATTGTTTTCCTCTTTTGCTTTACAAAATTATCCAAGTGTGCCACTTCCTTCTTGATTTCAAGGGAAAATCTAGGGTGGAAGTGTCGTTTTTCCTTCATGGCATATTTTTCATCTTTGGTTATGTATTCGGAGAGGCAATGAGGATTAGGATTTATGATTGTGGGTTTCATTCTCTTACGAGACCCTCTTCTACTAGATTTCGGGTTTACCTCTGTGGTTTCCTTGGCCACACTCACAAACCAATAGGGAGTGGGGTAATTGAATTGTGAAAGGGGACAATAGTTGAGTTAATGATGATGATACATGTGCACATTTGGTGGTAGGCTACTTGGGAGAAATGGAATACTATGATCATTCTCACCACACGAGGGTGGTAGTCATTGGGGAGGTTCAGAGATTGATTGGTGTTTATCCAAAACTAACTGCAAGTCTAAATGAACTGGCTAAGAAGCATATTCAAAGGATTTAATAGCATGGAATTGTGCAATAATGTTAGAATGACCTTTTTTAGGATCTTTTCCATACAACGGGGGTTAACTATTTTTGGAGAGTCTACTTTGAGACCTTTGAGCATGTAGGAATGCCCATCCTTTTGGAAAATCATGTATAACTTTAGGAAAACCATGGTGATGGGGCCTAACATTATTAAGCATTAAATGCATAAAAAAATATCACAACCACCCATTTTGATGAAGAACATGTAAGTTTTTAGGGAGTAATCACCCAATTGAAGTTTCACATTTTCACATCAGCTACCACATTTCATAGGTTCCTTGTTGGAAATCATAATCTTAAAGTTGTTAACAAAATGGATATATCAGTGTGTTTCTTGGGCAATGCAGCGATGAATGAAATTATGGGTGTTACCATTGTCGATTAAGATGATGGCCATTTTATGATTTATATAGCATATCGACCTTAACATTTGAGGATATGAAATATCATTCAAGGCATGAAGAGAGATTTTGGGTTCTTCACTTGGTTGATTAGGAAGAGGAACTTCCTCGTGGGGAGGGTAATGTCTTCCCAAGTCCCTCCATCAAATTCATCATCATAAATGTTCTCGAAGACGGCCATAGATAATTTATGTTCCTTACATTTTGGCCCAAGAGAATAGTTTTCATGACAGTTGTAGTAGAGACCATTGAGTTGGCATTCCTCCATTTTGGCTTGTGTCAACTTGTGGACCTTAAGGGGTGGAGAAATCCATTTAGGAGCCACCACAATCAAATTTGGCCATGGACCCAAGTTGCGGTGTTTGCATTGGGCATAGGATACAACTTGTGAACAAAAAAGTGAGTTGAGTGGCCTCCACCTTGGTGTATCAGGGTGGTTCATCTCCACTTGGGATTCAATTTCCTCCTTAAGACCATTGATAAATCATTGCTTAAAAAATCATCAATTAAATCATTTCTTAAACCTCATAGCATTACAATATTTTGATTGCCTAAGTGACTCAGAATTCAGATGCAACTTTATATAATCAACAGTTCAGATATTTAGGGTTGAGTTCCATCATTCCAAAATTGCCCCCATATGCCCAAAACTTAATCCTCTAACCATAAATATCGGTATGTGTCAAGGGGTGATGTTGGAAAGATATTTCAGAAAAGAAGGCGAGAGATCAAAGCTTCATCAGGGCTGAAATTTCTAGCATCAACCATTACTAGCATGAAAATTATCGATTTTGGAGGCATTGCTCGTGTCCTCTGTCGCTAGCTAGGTCTCCTCTTTCGCTTGAACTATGGACTAGCTCGGGTATCCTCTAGTGTATCCACTATTGCTAGGGTCGTCTCCTCTTATGATCACACTATGGGTAGCTAGGGTATATCCCGCGGCTCTGTTGCTTGGCAGTTAGGCTAGGCGCGGGTTTTGTTTTGTTATTTCAATGTTTTGTCTCCTCTTTCACTCGCACTATGGACTACCAATTCAAAAGACCACACCCCCCCGAAACATATTGATGAGAGAGAGCCTGATAAGGCCTAGAATACGATCAATCCCGCCAAATTCAAGCCCGCCAAATGAGATTAGGCCCACTGGAAGAGATTGAGAGAGCCCGCTAATACATCGACAGAGACAACTCGACTATCCTGTAGTGTATCCACTATTGCTAGGGCCGTCTTCTCTTACGATCGCACTGTGGGTAGCTAGGGTATATCCCACGGCTCTGTAGCTCGGCTCTGTAACATCCCGCTCTGGCGCACTGAGACTACTTATTATTTGAGGAAACTTGCTCGCAAGTGGTCTGGACCCTTTTGATGTTAGACCTTTTGTATATGATTATGATGTGATTGACAGATGATATGATGTGTTACTATTCATGTAGACAGATGCTATTGACTCAGTTTATTGAATGTGCAGGTTTGTTACCTTGAGGATGCGGAGGCATCGGTAGACCCCATTGGACTCCGGACTGAGTCAGGGAGTGTGCTTTGGGTTGATATGTTTATTATGATGTTGATTTGATTTGATGATTTGATGACGACATTTCTGACATGATTATTGGTGATGCAGGCTGACGATAGCTTGCCGACTTGACTCACATATGGAGTAAAGGGGCCACA
>JASDQU010105073.1:10416-30817 GCA_032191745.1 Picea mariana
CACTTCTGTTAGAAAGTTTCCTTTTCTCGATGTATCTGAAAACAGTCATAATAACTACAGATCAGATTACAGCTCTCTGCAAAGGATTTCGGTACAGAATATGCAATCCCGTGTTCATGGAAAAGGGAAGACACAGAAGAAAACGACATTTACCTAACAGATGAACGAACAAGCCAAGGGAGAAGCATCGTCGAAGCTCTGGCTTCGCAGGTACAAAAGCAAGGCAGAAACAACTGCAGCGATTTGTCTTCCCCGGGCAGGTTGTTCCCGTCTTTTTTTTTAATGATACTTCACCATTTTATGCAAACTCATCAAAACCCATCTTTATTTTCCAAGTCATACAATTGTTAACAACGTCTTTACCTTAGACTCTATAACATTACTTACAAAATATATTGGTGTGATACAAAGATGAATATTTAATAACGAATAACTTGTAAAGTGATTTTTTTAATCTTGCTCTTTTTTCGTTCAAGTAATGCACCATCCATTATAAAAGTTGATTAACTAATTACATTATTTTAATTTATCAAAACATATTTCATATAATCGGGAATATCGTTTTGTATGCAGTATTCGTGAGCAAACATTCTATCTTCTAGAAATTCAGCATGTGCCCTATGTAAAAATTATACTTCCAAAACTGTCATCTCTTGTTTCATAATTTAAAAATATATATTTCCAAGGGTGTCATTCCCCTCTTTCCATTTTCTTTGCATGACGTTTCCTTCAAGAAGCACTACGTGCTCCAAGGGTGCCACTCGCCTCTTCTGTGACTTTGGTAGACATCAAACTCTTAGAGTCAATACTCTTCCAGGTGATTGTGTGGGAGACTAATGGCCTCTAAGGAATAAGGCCCCTACCTTATTGCATGCCCTTTAGAATCATCGTGAGCGATTGTCATAGTCTGCCCTCACGGCATCGTGATTCTTCTCGAACTAAGTAATCGTTAAACTACAATTCGAGCCACAACGAGAGTGTTAGTAGGCTGTGGCAGGGCTGTTGCCACACCTCTCCCTCAATGTCTCTGGTTGTCCTATGCGACCCCTCTACTCCACACGTGAGTCTGGTCGGCAAGCTATTGTCAGCCTGCATCCATCAACAAATCATGCCATCAATAATAGTCAATCATCATAACATCTAATCATATGTACATATGTCATATCATCAATATTCAAACCCCAATAGTCCACTCCCTGACTCGATCCAGAGTCCAGGGGGTTTCATCGATGCCTCTACATCCTCAATGTCCAAATTACTCCACACTCAGAAGAACCCATAAATAACACATGTCTATATAAATGCAACCAAAATAACATATCATCAAATCCATAATATCTCATAATCATAATCAAAATGACCAATAGTATAATAACCTGGATCACTTGCACACAAGTGTCCTCAAAGAATAAGTTCCCGCAGTGCGCGTAAGAGTGGGATGTTACATTTCATTCTTCTAGTTGAAAAACAACGATGAGGGGTCCTCCCCTTGCGATGGAAGATCGATAATACATACAATCAGTTTGGTATCAATCGACATAGGCCTATAGAGCCACAAGTATCCCCCGTGTAAGCAACTTAACAATATTTTTACACATGTATTAATCTCTTGGCTCCTTCAAAATTTTGGTATGTCGAACAGGTTTAGAAGACCTTCTTTCTTCAACCCCATAGCCCACACCTGTGGTCCTATGAATATTATATCTGTTTCAAAACTATTTTACTTCCTTAGGAACTTGGTGGGTATTAAATCTAGAACCTCCTTCTCGTATGCAATGTTATGGTCGATATATTTTAGAGTAGGTATCATACCTAACATGTCCCCTTCCACAATAACATCCTATGGAATCAGTGGCTCCACGAGTGGGTACTTTTCGTTCTTCTATAAGTTGACCTATTTCACATATGGACTCCTTGGTCATATATAGTCTCTACGGAATATCAATGTTGAGGAGTATGCCTCTTTTGTTTCTTGAACTGCAAGACTCATTTTGGGTTGACCGCATTGTTTCTTCGGTACTAACGTTGAATCCATTGCTTTCTTAGGTGGTTCCATATTCTTTTGCAACTGGTCTCTACATCCACTGGGCTCTGTGACTTGGATCTGAAACTTTGGATTTGAAGTTTTGGTTCTATACATGGCTCTCCATGAGAATTCCAACTGACAATAACCTTCCCCCATTGAACCTTTGATTTCTTTTATACTACATCACCATTTGTTAGCTTCCCTTCATGCCTATATTTTCCATCCAATCCACTAGTGATTTTCATTCATTACTTGCCTTAATTCTCCATTGATTTCATTACATATTTAGAAAATTATCTGTTAGATTCTCCAAGCTGTCAAAATATTCTTCCCAATATTCATTTATTAATACATGGTGCCACTACTTCATCGTTATGGTCACGCTTTATGGAACATCCCATCATGGATTGTCTTAAATGCTCCTAACTGTCACTTTTGCAATCTCTTCTTTTTGTGCGGTCTTGCATCCTTCATCTATGCACTCTTCTACCTACTTCTCTCTCTTTTGCAACAATTTCCTAATATTCTTTAACTTCTTGGAACCTTCAACTTTCTACTTCTTCCCTAATCCATTTCCTTTCTTTTTCCTATTTTAATTTCTTTTTATTTATTTTTCTTCCTTTTCTTTCTATAGTACACTATGATACAAGTTATCCTATGAAATTCTCTAGTGTATGGAGGGACGACTGTCCCTGTACAGTTTCATCTGAATCCCATTGACTAGTCCTTCCATGACTTGTCCATCCAACTATTACTACTGAACAACACTTGCTTTTGTCACATATTTGATCACATATTTCCATATCTAGTGCATCCTAAACTTTCTGGTAGGTGCATTCTTTAACCCAAATGACGTTATAGTGTACTGGTAGATTCCCCATTCTGTCACAAATTTCATCTTATGTCGGTATTTTAGCATAATATTTATTTGATGGTATCCTGAAAATCCATCGATGAACGAGTAGGCCTCCTTGCGTCCTATGTTTTCTAACACTTCATCTGTAAAGGGGATCAAAAAAGGGTCATGGAAATAGGAATCATTCAACTTCCTTAAGTCTACATAAATTCTAATACCCCTTCTTTTCTTATCTTGAACCACCATTGGACTTATCCATTCGGACTTTGTGATGGGCTCAATGATACCAGCTTCTAGCATTCTATCAAGCTCTACTTTCACTTTTTCCTTGTACTGGCATTAAAAATTCAATCTATAAGGTCTCTATCTTACTAGCTTAGGGTCTAGTTTTAATGGGATCTTCATCTCTCCCAATTCCCCAGCTATCCCCTTTATCTCTTAAAATTTCGTCATAAAGAGATCTTGATACTCACGTAGTATGTCTACAACATTTTGAACAGTGTAATCATTCCAATAGTCACCAATATTCATGAACTTAGGTTTCTCGTTCATGCCAATATTCACTTTTCACATTCTTAATGTCTTTGCATATGCATCAGATTCGAGTTCTGGACCTACTAAGTCACGCTCCCCTTCAGTCTTTAGTACTTACACATTTCTTGGGTCTTCTTTCTCTTAATCTTATTTAGTAACATTGTAACATTCTAGTAGTTTATGGACTGCTGCAGATTATCTATGTGCACTATATGCAGGTACTATATCTATATGATTGTCTTTCATACAAATATTACTTCTAATGACTTGAAAATATGCATCTACTACAAGTGACTCATCTTCAAAAGTAAATGTTACCTTGGAATTCTAGATGATCTCTTCCAAGTATGTTGTCCCTTTGGGCACTTATAACTCTAGATACCAGTTCTTAGTAACCTTCTCAAGTGTATGTATGACCATGTGCATCCATTCCTGCTTTGGAATATGCCTACAAGCTGTCATACATTGTGCAACATGATCCATCAAACTGCTCATCCCTGTATACTTGTGCCATAATTCCTTTTGTCCCAAATATGATATGCATAAACCTTCTACAATGTTTCCAATCCTCTATTCCTTCCTTGTGTGTACCCCACCATCTTGTTGAGGTTTCTCTTAGTGCAACATCTAGTGCTAAAAATATTTTTTGTTTGGGTATTTGCAACTAAAATTGTTTTACAAAGGAACCTACTTTAGTTAATCAATCAAACTTAGGTGTATCAAATACCCCTGTTTCGATCTAGCGGAAAGAGAGAGTAATGTGAGCACATGTTCTAGTCGATACTTCATCCAATATATGATGTCAATGTTCAAGTCCTTCCTATGAATATGATGCGTAAGAGCTAATGCTTCTCCAACTAATCTCACCATATGTAGTGGGATTGACTTAGTCATCCATGCACATGGTCATATTATATAGGTTATCAATTTATTTCCTTGTGGGTTCTACATACCTTCTTGCTTCTATAGGGTCTAATGATGCAATGACCTTTAATCCTCCTCCTTCAAAAAACATTTATCTCTTCTTCAAGTTAATAATCTCCTAGTTTTTGAAGGCCCAATCCAATCCAAGCAATGTTGGATACAAATGATTGTTTTCCATGATCTTGATGACCTCAAAGACAACTACATTGCGCACTCCATCTATGTTAACAGGTACTCCTACCATTCTCCTGATCGGTATTATTTTATGTTGGTTTACATCCAATCATAGAATAATAATTTCCCCATCGTTTCCCATGTCTTTAATGGAATATAATTTACATCCAATCCTAAGTCGAAAATGACATGATCCATGTCATATCAGCCTATTTGTGCACTCAGTCTGAATTCTCTATTTGTCCTCTTCTTCCACAATACTTGATTCACTACTCTTTATGTCGTAGGTACTTATCTATATTGGGTGTACTAATCGATCATCCCACGTAGTGCGTTTAATGTTGTTTCATCCTTCATCAATTCTAAACAACTCTTTAGAAAATCTTTCAAACTATGTACCTTTCCGACTAGCCTTTCTAGAATGGTGTGATCATAAACTGACTGAATATCATATATTGGTGGTGCTTTTAACATTGATGTTATTCAGTATGGTTCTAGTATATGCTTCTTGTCTTGTTGATATGTCTCTTTCTCTTTATATGGATTAAATGTTGGCATAGGCTCAACTTCTTTCCTTACCCATTACTCAACCCCCTTTCCTTTTTCCATCACATCTGGTCGAGTTTTCTTTCCTTTGCATGTAATGAATGCTAATTTGGGCTGATCATCGTGCTCGTTGGCTGGTATCATCTATAGGTTCTAGTTTCGGTTCTAGTTTTGAATATGGTTCCCTCTTGCCTTCCATTTCACTATCATTTGAGGACAATATTTTCTTTGATGATCTAATTCTCTGCAGTACGTGCACATCGTGCAAGGATTCAAGCAATATCTCACTAAATGTCTCGGTTGGTTTCAATTATAACAAATGATCGGTCTTATGCCTCCTCTACTAAATCCTCCACATCCTCAACCTATGCCCAATCCTCCTCTTCAACCCTGGTTAAATCCTCTCAGAGTATTGTACCGAGGAAATCCCCCATCTGTTGTGACATTTCCCTCTTGGATTATGTACACATATGAATTGTTCTCTCTCATTAAGTTGAATGTGAAACATACTTTCTCATCATGTCCTACCAAATTGAAAAATTTACAGAACAATTTCCTGGGTGTACTCTAGTACTTCTGCAATAATGGACATGAAGTCAGATGATGTCCCCATGTCTTACATATTTCATAATATCCTACTCCTCCTTCTAATGGGTTCAGTTATCACATAGCCATATACTACGCAAATGTTGGGCATTATTCCTTACAACGACCTTCTTTCTTACAAATAATACACCAAACTTGTTCACACTTTTCCTTTTCCTTTGTTATTTCTGACAGCTAAATCCTTAGCACAACTAACTTTGACTGGACCCATGCCATTCCTACGCCATATCCTACAGGAGATGCTTCTAACTTCATCACAATTTCTAATGCTTCGGGATACGAAGTGACCTTTTTTTGTGTCAACAGACAATGAATGTGTGGCAACAAACCTACACTAAACCATTCTTCATGTTGTTCATCAAGAATATGAAAATTTAATCTATCCATCACACCTTAAACTTTTGATCATAATCCCAAATTTTCACATTATGTACTTGCTAAATTTCCTTTGACTTTATGATATACTGTGACTTGGATTTCAACTTCTAAAATTCATTTAACAATGATTGTCTAGTATTTACCAAATTTATTGACTATTCTTCCAGTTTAGTTGTCTGATACTTCATATACCATAGCAATGCGTGACCTCTAAACATAGTGGCTAACTAGACAATCTTCGTTTCCTTGTCTTGAACATTCTTTGCAGTCCATATCATGTTGCATACAAATAAATGTTTCTTTGGGTATTTCCACCCCAGTCCCTGGAATTATGGCATTCTCAATGTATGATTGATTCCTTCGATTGTATTATGCCTAGTACTTACCTTCAGTTATATTGACTAAATATGGTTTGGTAAACTAATTCCACTATTTTGAAAACTATTTTGACTTCCTCTGCTAACTACAACTGCTCTCGACACAGTTCTAGTTTCTTCTTTAGAGATAGGTGGTGCAAATGGGGTTGTGAGTTTGACAAAAAATTCAATCCGAGATGGAATTTCATCTTCTTTTGGACTGTACCTGAGGACCCTTTTATTTCTCTTTCCTTTGTCTGTATGGTGTGATATGATGTACTACACATGGGTCTCTCTTCTCAAACACTCTTTGCTTCTCTTCTCTCTTAGCCACATTCTCCTTCTTAATATAGCTAAACCTTTTCCCATAGCGCAATACTCCAATATCTTTGTCTGAGTTAGTGTCTTCCTCTCTTGACATCCCTAGTCCATCATCTTCATCTCCTTCCACTCTCAGATGATCCTCTGGTCATCCCCTAGTCCCCCTATGTGCGCTAAGGTGCCTAGTAGTTAGATTCCATGATCATGACATTCGTGTCACACAATAACATATCCATCCAAGTAAATAATGCATTCATATACCTCCCACATGGACCCTTTAAAAATTCCCTTTCTACGACACTATAATATTGGGTACGATCTATTGCAAAATTTGTAATGTAACCTCCAATACACTATTCAACCAAAAATCAATTGCACAAGAAAATTTATTAATTATTATATTCAACTCCACGATTAATTTAGGGATCCAGTTTCTTGGAGATTTAGCTCAATATATCTCTACGTTCGCCACTATCCTTTTTAACCATCTAGTCAAAATTATCAGAAATTCACCAAAGAATATTTCATGAAGATCTGTGAACACATACCTTTGCAACCATTGTTTGTCATTGAGCTGTGGGTTTCTATTATGTTCTCTGGAAAAGTCTCTCTACTTACTTTCTATCCATTCAATGATCTCTTCGTTATTTGGCCTCCAAAACATTCCCCTCAATTATAGATCTTGGTCCCAAAAACAAAACTATTTGTTGGCATGCAATGGGTATACTTAGGGTTAATCATCAATATACCAACAAAACCCTTAGACATCGGCCCTTTCGGAATCACCTGCAAGAAAGTGAAGTCTCACCCAAGGCATTTAGAGGGGATGGAGGAACCAAGGTTCTACAGTTATGAGGGGAAGCACGGAATTCAACATGTTCTCACTAACCATCTACTCATGTGCGCAGTTTCCATTAGTTAAAAATTACTTATTGTGAAACATACCCTATGTACAACATTTCTTTACCTTTTATATATTCATTGACTAGTTACTTTAGTGCGCAAAATTACAACATCATACATGAATAAAAAATTCAACAAAATTAAGAGTTTATCATCATTGAATAGTAACACTAAACATCATAACATGAAAAATCAACACATCACGACAAAATATTTTAATGTGGTTCACCCAACTTGGTCCATGTCCACAACGATAGGATTTGTATATTAGTCATTTATATTCTTCTTACAGCTACGCAATGTGCTACAAAATATGCAACAATAACATTACCCAAACCTTCCTATCCATTCTATTGCAGTTCGGGCCTATTCCCAAAAACCTCAGTCATAAATATGAACCTTAGCCGAAACGTCATCTTGCTCTTCCTTCATCCACTCACTCACTAATGCTCGAAACCTTTTCAACCTCTCGCAAACCTCTCCCCCACACTAAAGTCCCTTTTACATATTTATGTATCAAAACAGGTCTAAGCCTGTTACAATGTGGACAAGATGTCCCAAAATCCTAAATACTTTCCATATTTTCCACATTTTGGCTGTCGTGATTCCTTCTATCCTGTGATTTGACTCATTAAACTCCATTCCCATTGCATGATATTGTGAATATTCTAGATACCTTTAATTCTTTGACTTATTCTGGAATAGATCCCAAACCTTATGCAAAATGCCTATCCAACAAGGGGCGAACACCGTCAAAAAACTAGCAACCATGTTCTGAATTGTCAGTGCATGTAGATTTTGGAAATTCACATGTCTGAGTCTCTCATGCCAAATTCGACTTTTCTTGTTGGTTCGAGAAATAAGTGTAGTCGGTTCAGGTTCAGGTCAAGTCGAGTCACGAAACTTGGACAAATTTTCCATTGCATCGAGAATCCCACTAGTGACAATTGACTTACCTTTATTCAAATCACGAACATAGAACCGATCTAGCCAAAATTCCATAATCTTACTAGTTTGTTTCAACTGAGCAACATAAAATAGATTGGCACTATTACGTGGAACATGATAGATGTCAACAATCTTCCCATAAGTAGCATCACCCTAACCAATAAAATCTTGATAAAAATCATCAACTATGTATATTTTACTCTCCTCATATTTATTTAGTCTCATGAATAAATATGCATCCTTAGCCATGTGATGGGTGCACACAGAGTCAACTACCCATTCATTCTACAAAAAATGACACAACAAGTCCTAAGAAGAGCTGACATGGAATTTGAAATTATTAGTGGGTCAGTGAACAAATGCCAACTATCCTTCAAGGCATTTATCCTTCTCCTCTGAATCATCTCTCTTCTTATAGCATGTTTTCTCCACATGTCGGGTATTTCCACAATACTGACATGTATTCTTCTTTTGACTTCATTGTTGTGCATTTGCTTGTCTATAAGGTTTCTTCTCATGGTATACAGGTTTATGTGTAGAGGAATCAAATTGTACTCTATCCATAGGATCCATCTTTTCCTTTCCCTTGAGCAAGAGGGCTTGGTGTTTACCACCAATATTTCTTTCTCCAAGCAATATATGATGATGAGTGATAAAAACGACACATAAATATTTAAATGTCTACTCCTTACCATCATCCTTTTGCGATTTCTATTTGGTGAAAAAAGTTGACTTGAACACGTTGAACAATGTTCTCAAGTTCATTGGCACTAGCTAGATGAGTTTTCTATCCTTATTCTGATAGTTCTTTCCAAATTTTCCCAATTTCAATTGGAGTTCTTTGACACACACCAAATAGTCTTCCATTCTCTCAAAGGGATGAGGATCAAGAGAGATCAACTCTTTCTAGAACTGCATGACATGGCTCTCATCAACTTGGTCGAACAAGGTTTTCAACATCTTCTAGACTTGGCGAGGATAGTCAATTCCATTGAGGTGAAAATGAATTTCCCACAAGATGTAGGTCTTAATGATTACTACAACCTCGTCCTTCTTTCCATCAACAACGAGCTTCTTGTGGTTGTTTGTTGGATCTAGTATCACCACCTTCATATACTTCCATAGTGCTTTGTTGTTTAGTAGGGTTTCTATATATGGTTCCCATACTGCATAATTTGATTCATTTAGAATAACATGATCAATGTTCGAAGCCATCTTTGATATCTAGACAGACTAGTCTATTCCAATAAGTTCCAATAAAAAATCTATTGGCCCAGAGTTATTCACTCAACAAATCAGAATAAAAAAGGTTTCCAGATAACAAGACAAGGTTTAAACCACCATCTCTGATACGATGTTGGTAAATAGGGTGGAACACAACATGAAACAAAGGACAAAGTTCTATAGATAATCAAATAGGAATACAAAATTTTGAAGATACAGGTGGTATCTAAATACACCGTTAAAACACTTATGCAAAGTACATTGTGATCACAACATCACAGTGCATGTTTCACTTCTTTATCCACATGATCTAATACACAATATTTGATGATGATAATTACCCAAGGGGTCTAGTTTTATATTCTCAATATTTAACCAAATTCCATAGAATCTGGAATATCTTGTCCACATGTAACTATCATATATTAGAGTTGAGTCCTCCAAATCTTCATTGTCGATTCAGCTTGACAAGGATGCTAAAACTAACCACCTACACATCCAAATCATAGTTGATTGTTGGGATTTTCGATCCATTGCCCGACTATCTTCAAATATTGGTTAACTATCAGATCGATAAGCATGTCGACTACTCGACCAACTAGTGTAGTGTGTTGTTCGATCGCCTGACCGATTATATATAGATATAGGTTGACCTCTCGACTGAGTGAACCAAGGAGATGTGTGATGAACCATCAATGCTTGATGTTCTAACAAGAGAGTGAGATAGAGAGGGAGAGAGAGAGATTTACATTTCATTGTTCATAGATGAGAATTCTACAATTCATTAAAAGATTAGAAAGCAATTTGTATAGCTAAAATTTCATATATAGAAAAGGTAGATATTTAATAAAAGGTAGTGAACGTCACTAGTCAACATCAAGTTGGGAATTAGCATGTGTTTTATATCAAATGTTTGTGTATGTATGTACGTTTGTATGTATGCATCGAAATCATAGATATGAATTATTCTTACATTGTAACTCAAAGTACCATCCACTGAGTACATACATAATTTTTTCTAATTGAACAACAACACATGTTAATGTTGTGGAAAGCAACGAATATTTTTTTACAAGATTTAACAAGTAGCATGGTGTTTATCCAATTATACTATATTCAAAGAATAGTTTGTCAATAAATCTTCGTGTGAACCTATCCTTATTAATTTAGATAGCACAATTTTATTTCCATCATACTACTCATACACACAATTGTGATTTGTATTCATGGTATCTAGGTATTAACTATCTATAAGCTCCAAAAAACATCCCAAATCTAGTGGTCTTATATCAATACATAAATATCCTTCTCTATTTCGATCATATTGCTTTCTACTCTTGTAAGTTGTTGCAATTAGATATATTTTCACACATTTTAGAAATCTGGTTAAGAATATCCAATATTCATATGTTCATAATGAGCCAATAATCTCAATTGGATCAACTTTGCATCTGTATGGATTTTTTTTCCAACCCATGAATATAGGATGGAGCACAATATGTGTGCCCATTAAATAAAAAATAAATGTCCAACTCAGGAAATGGGTTTGGTTTACACTTCTTCACAATATGCTTGAACTACATTCACAACTCCATATTGTCCTTGGTCTCATGCCCATAATAGCATTTCCCTCCTTAGGAACAAAAACAACCCATATATCTTTGAAAATATTCTCACCCTTGATCCTCCTCCTCTCCCTTTAGGACTATCATTTCTCTTGGAAAAAGAATCTAAGAATATTGATTATTTTCTACCTATATGATATCAATATATGCTTAGATATAATATTATATCTCCTAAAATGGTAAGAAAAAAGAAACACAACCATAACTCTATATGTGGAAGACAGATATAAGAAACAACAATATATGTTTGAAATGATCAAAGATTGAGAACTCCACTTTTTTTTTCACTACAGTGCATGCGTCGCGATCAATACATTACATGGACATTGGATTTGCAACAATCTCATTGGAATGACTAAATATATCTTCTGAAGACTCAAACCTATGGGAGGAGAGCATCTCATTACACTTTTAGGCAATGTGTACTAGTAGTTCATTCCATGAGACAAGATTTTGTTGGAGGAAGGAAGATATAAGAAACAATTCGCTGAAAGGATTGCAGTAATGAAGGATGAGAAACCCAGATTTTGTTTCACTAGAATGCATCGTGCATTATAATCAATATTATACATGGACATTGCAGTTGTGATGGTTTCATTAGAATGCTTCACTATATCATTGGAGGAATCACATATGTTGGAGGAGGGTTTCTTAGGCTACTTTAAAATAATGACATGTTATGGCATAACCAACCCAAGTCAACCAAATTCAACCTATGTTAAATAAAATAACAATTCATGTTATTTTATGTAATAAATGCACATGTAGCACATGGTACTCAATATCAAGTTAATGGAGCACCAATAGTTAGGGTTAGAGTTGGTTAGGTGACTATAAATAAGGATTGAATCCTCCTTATCGAATATGTCAAGGATTATTATTATATTCGAGAATTGATCATTTGCATGTTACCCCCTCAAAGGAGCAAGTGAATAGGGTTTTTCCTTCCATAAAATGATTATTCTATGGTGTCACCCTCCTTTAAGTATTTTTTATTTAAACTATTGGATATTTTCTAGCATATTCTTCGATATGTTTCTTGGTTTTCATGTTGATAA
Source organism: Picea mariana (assembly GCA_032191745.1). NCBI lineage: Eukaryota > Viridiplantae > Streptophyta > Pinopsida > Pinales > Pinaceae > Picea > Picea mariana. The sequence goes on from JASDQU010105073.1 coordinate 22,896, forward strand.
CTAAGGATCATAAAAAGTGGTATAATCTTACTTTCTCAAACTAAGAGGAAGCACGTTTTTCTTTTCTTCTTCCACTTTTTTGTGACAATTTTTTCTCTTGGCGTATTTACTAGATCATGGCAATGTCGGTGCCATTATAAGTAGAGTGGTCATGATGTTGGTAAATTAGGTGTATATTAATGAATCTAAGGCATATCATTGAACTTACATTGATTTCAAATTGTGGCCCACAAGTATCATGACAAATTCTTGCATCTTACTTTTCGCTATTTTCTTGAATAATATTGTCGTCGTTGTTGGACTAGTGCCATCAGTGTCCAAATTGGTGTCATAATAGTCATTTGAATAAATGTCATGGAAATTACAAAACTCTTAAGTTGTGACCAAAACCCTTGTGGGAAATTCTTGTAGTGATATTATTTATCTCTTTGTGAATCATATTGCATGTGACAAGATGCCATTAGAAATAGAGGTACTCCAAGAAGTAACTCTTTCATATTTTAATATATTCTTTCCCTTATTTAAATTTATTATAACTTCATATCCATAGTAAATTTGAACTTAGTATTATTAATTTAATGAGGATGTTTTAGATTGTTGGCCTCCACAAAATTCTTCCCATGTTTCTCAAGAGTTAGTAACATTCAAAAGTTACCATCTCCCATACTTTACCAAATTCTCTACCTATACCTATATCAGTTATCCATGTAAAAAATTAGAAAAAACTTTTTAATGGAACATTTATCATGTTCTCTAATCCAAATGCAATCCCATCCAAATATATCTTATTTTCAAGTTTGTATCACTATTAGAATTCATACATGTTCTAAACAATCTAGTAAAGACATCCATCAATGTACATACTAAGTACAAGTAGTATGAAGTGTGAAATATCTTGCCATCAATAACTCTAAAAAAATAGATACATTAGCCTTGCTAATAAGAATTCCATTTATATCCACCTCTTTAGATTGTTTCTATTTTTAAGGTTGTTTTTATGTTACTCTCATTACCTCTACTAATTTTTTTAATTATATATGTTCATATATAAATTAAAATGAGATTTTTTTTTAATTAAAGATCCATTTTTTTAATGATACTTCACCTTTTTATGCAAACTCATCAAAACCTATATTTATTTTCCAAGTCGTACAATTGTTAACAACCGCTTTACCTTAGACTCTAGAATATTACTTACAAAATATATTGGTGTGATACAAAGATGAATATTTAATAACGAATAACTTGTAAAGTGATTTTTTTAAGCTTGCTCTTTATTCCTTCAAGTAATGGACCATCCATTATAAAAGTTGATTAACTAATTACATTATTTTAATTTTTCAAAACATATTTCATATAATCGGGAATATCGTTTTGTATGCGGTGTTCCTGAGCAAACATTCTGTCTTCTAGAAATTCGGCATGTGCCCTATGTAAAAATAATACTTCCAATACTGTCATCCCTTGTTTCATAATTTAAATATATATATATATATATATATTTATTTATTTTTTCTCAATACTTATTTTACATATAGTAAATTATCAAGATCAAAATTGAACTTTTGAGACTTTTTTTACATATTTTCTTTCATTTAGAAAGTATTTTCAAACTGATCTACATTTCTTCTATCAAAAATAAAAATTTACTAAATGCATGTGAATAAATGCTTTTCACAAACATTTGCTTGATCTCTACAAAATGGAAATATTCTGTTTTATATTCAGTTTTTGGCTAATTATAAGGTGTTTACATTGTTCTAATACAATTATCATACAGCTTTGCCTCTTCTAACCATTTTATGTGTTTTCTGTAAAAACATTATATGAATTTTTTTGACTTCGTGGTAAAAAAATCCATCTGCGGTTAAAACAGCTTTCTAGGAATTTACATCTATCAATTTTTCACTAAGATATTGAATGCTTATTTTTCACTATCATAATTCATTATAAACATTTATCTGTGAAAAACATTTTTTTTTTTAATGATAATTCATTATAAAATGCTGCTTTTAAGAAGCACAGATCTGAAAACTTTATTTTTTTTTTCGATAATTCATTATAAAGTGCTGCTTTTTAGAAGCACACATGTAACATATTTCAGTAAAACAAATTGATATACTAAGAGAGAGGACTGATATTTTAGTAGGTGATGTTATTTAATAGATTGTCTAAATGTTTTGGTATTTTTTATGGAAACCATGTAATATAAATTAAGGTAAAATTTCAATTTTCTATTATTTAAATTGTATTTTTAAATATATAAATAGATTTAATTTCCTGAAAAATCTATGTAGCAATTAAATTATATAAACTTAACGTAAATCCAAACTGTAAATCCAAAATTACAAAGTTTAAACTAAAATAAGGCGGCCAGCTAAGTTGTTGAGTAAACCTATTGGAAAGTGACAGGCATTTTTGGTTTTATGAATGTGGCAGGCATTTCATTTAGTTACTATGGAGACGCTACGGTGGGAGGCCTTTAAGATTATTCCCATAGGAAAACAAGATGAGAAACGAGCGATATGCCAGAAGAAAAATTACACCTTTAAGTATACCTATTGGAAAGTGGCAGGCATTTGGAGTTTTGCTTCCATTAACTAAGGCATGCGTGGTTTTTATGAATGTGGCAGGAGTTTTATTTAGTTACTAAGAAGACGCTAAGGTGGGGGATGCTCCTGAAGAACACTCAGATCCATAAACGGAGTGATGGCTTGGTTCGGCTCCATAAACACAGCTGTTGAATAGAATTGAATACCAATTTGGGTGTATTTGGGTGCAGTATGTATAAAGAGAATGCAAGAAAATTATGCTTATGCAGCATCTATAAAGAGAATGCAACATCTATAAAGCTAATGCAAATGTAACTAGCAGTCACATAATTTTTTTTTTTAATTTACAAATTTTAATTTTAAGATAATTTTAATTTTGATTTTACCATAAATTTTAATTTTAACATAATCATAACTTTAATATATTTTAAATAATTTTAATCTTTTTAATAAGATATTAATTATTTTTAAATACATTGTATTTGAAAATAATTAATGTATTATTAAAATAATTAAAATTAAATAAATATATCGAAAATAATTAATATATTATTAAAATAATTCAAATAATTCAAATTAAAATTCATATTAAAATTAAATAAATTTATAGAGATTGATAAGCCACAATTATGTGGTTGTGCTAGTCTTGCCTTGCAATTGCCTTTCAGGTGACTTTTATATTACATTTCATAAAGATTGAGTGGTATTTGTGGTGTATCAAGTAACAAAAAAGAACGGAAAATGGAAACCGTAGACTATAATAAGTATTTGGGTTGAAGCAATATAGTACACTATTGATGTGTATTCTATTAATATGAACATGTATAGTTATACAATATGGTTTTTTATATTACATTTCATAAAGATTGAGTGGTATTTGTGGTGTATCACGTAATACAAAAGAACGGAATACTGAAACCGTAGACTATAATAAGTATTTGGGTTGAAACAACATACTACACTATTGATGTGTATTCTATTAATATGAACATGTATAGTTACACAATATGGTTACAAGATGTTAAGGAGTTACCAACTCCTGTAACGGTACACTAACTAAGTAACTAGTTTTCCTTAACACTCCCCCTTAATTACATCTGGGAAAAACTATCACTATCACCGGCTACCAATGCATTCCAATGCAATAGACTTCACACTCCCCCTTAAAAAAAAATTGGTCATGACTCTCTCACATTTCCCCTGTTAATCGAAGATTCAAATTCTCTGATACAATCATTAAGTTAGCATACGAGTAGACACCCTTATATCTACGAAAGTGGACTTCATACCACATTCCTTTACCAAAGTGGAGTTTATACCATATTCCTCTACCAAAGTGGACTTCATACCACATTCCTTCTAGCCAATGCCTCAAGCTGCTGGAAACCAGGGATAGTTGTGATGTATCATGGCTAATGCTTCATGTTGCTTGAAACCAGGGATAGTTGTGATGTATCATGGTCAGCGTTTCATGCTGCTTGAAACCAATGATACATGCTACATGATCAGATATTGACCTATGTAGGCCTAATTCAATCAGGGCTTACTAAACATGGGGAACAAAACTTGCCTATAGCAAAGCTCACAACTTCTTACAAATGGGACCAAAAGACTTAAAGCGAAAAACTTATTGGAGTGTGTACTGGGGTGTCGGGTACAACTGAACATGCACCCCTCAAATTACAACAATTCATTTCTATTTCTTATGTATTTGCAGATGAATGAAAAAAACCAAAAATTTAGTTATATTTTGTTGCATGTCTCTGCACATCTTTTTTCTTTGTGACTTTCTTCGTGCAGTTTTTACTGCTCAATAATGAGGAAACGTTGTCCATTAAATGGCTCAATGGAAACGATGCTCTTCAACAAGAGAAGCGACTTAGTGATGCTTTTCAACAACATAAGAGACTTTTACATACGACTTCTTTTCCTTGGAAGCCTCAATCTTCCGTCTCGCTGGAATATACTTCTTTTATAGTTCATCTTGGATTTCCATTTTCTTTTGTTATTCTTCTGTCATTTGTTAGAGTAGCTAGTTCTAACAAAATAACTACATTGATCTTGAGTTACCTAGACTCAATACCTTGTACATTTCAAATTCCAAGATATGAAAACCTTAAATATTAAAAAAACAAACATTTTCATCTTCTCATAAACCCTCCATTAACATATTCTCATTTTTTAGATGGAATATGAGTTGTTGTTGCTCGCTAGGTAACAACAAACTAGTTGTGTCTCGGCTCTCTCCACTTGCTTCACTATGAGGGTTAAATTGCTGCCAAACTATTAAATAAATCTTACTACTGGCTTTTAATAACTTCTGGTATTTAATAAATGTTCAATAAATTCAAACTCATTCTTGAAAATAAAATAGAATTCATTTCTCTTAAAATAACTTCACTTTTAATGAAAATAATACCTTCAACTTCTCCTAACTCATTCTTGAAAATAAAATGGAATTCATTTCTCTTAAAATAACTTCACTTTTAATGAAAATAATACCTTCAACTTCTCCACGCTAGGTGGTTTTTGCTCAGTTTCTTACAGAATGGGACTCAATCTTTTCTTTTCTTTAATTTCTACACAAATAAATATCTTCTCAGAATGAGATTCAATCTTTTCTTTTCTTTAATTTCTCCACAAATAAATATCTTCTTTTGAAAAATATACTTTATGTCAAAAAAAACTGAAAACGAGTGGACCTTTCAACATACTGTTGAAAAACAAACTTATGTGTTCATTTGTTTATTAAATATTTAATTTACCAAATCGCCCTTGTTCTGCTCTGCTGCTACCTCCCCGCTACCTCCAATACGGACTTCATCCAACATGAAATTGACGCAGACTCTACCTCCACGACGTCGTCCCTTCACAAAACCCTTCCTGCGCGATCTTTACCAAGATTCGGCCTCCGGTGCTGGCTTCTTGGTGACAATTTCAAGCGGCTGCACGAAATTCCAACCGAAATATTTAACTCAGCAATTTATTGGCTTCACTGTGACTGCTCGTCATCACTGACTGTTCTTCATTTGTGATTAAGCAACGGTTTCAAGATCGATTCCTCTACTTTCAAAGGGAGATATTTTCATAAGAGATATTTTCATATTCCTCTACTTTCAAAGGGAGATATTTTCATAAGAGATATTTTCATAACCCTGGGTTTCTGGATCCTTTAATGATGGAGTGAGGTCCAAACCAGTTTTGATACCATGAAAAGATTAAGTAGAAACAGATTTGAAGTAACATATTACATTATTGTTGTGTATTCTATTAATATGAATATGTATAATTACACAATATGATTATAAGATGTTAAGAAATTACCAATTCCTATAACAATACAATAACTAACTAATTAAAAATGTAATTAGGTTTTTTCCTTAAAACTTTTCTAGATGTACCTGAAAATAGTCATAATGACTGCAGATCAGATTACAGCTCTCTGCAAAGGATTTTGGTACAGAATATGCAATCCCGTGTTCATGGTAAATGGAAGACACACAAGAAAAAGACATTTACCTAAAAGATGAACGGACAAGCCAAGGGAGAAGCATCGTCGAAGCTCTGGCTTCGCAGGTACAAAAGCAAGGGAGAAACAACTGCAGCGATTTGTCTTCCCCGAGCAGGCATTTCAGAAAAAATGGTACTATAAGAATAGACAAACATGAACAAAAGAAAACTGAATGCGATTAGGGTTTCCTCCTCGTGATTCGAACTTAGCACAAATCCAACAGCAACCAGGCTGCTTGCCACAAGTGGTATTGCCAGAAAACAGATTGCAGATTTTAATAGAAAAAGGAAATAATCTAGTAATTAACTCCTCCTCCCTGAGGATTGACACCTGGCTGACTGGAATAGCGGGCTTTGTTGGACTAAATCTTGTATCTTCCGCTGTATTTATCTGTGGAATAGCGTGCTTTGTTGGATTAAAATACGCTCTTTGATTGCGATTACTACCGATAATGTATAATATATGTGCATTCGTTGGACAACACACCCCAACATAAACAGCATTTATTTGTCTGTTTTGTTTGCCACAATGGAATGTCCCTATCATTTCTTCACATAAAGCAGTGTTGTTTAATTGTTTAATTTGAAGTTTTTACCCGATTTAAACTATTCTGATTTAACTTTTTTTTTTTTTTTTCTCCCAACAGTAGATGTTGGAAAACTCACCCAATATGAAATGTTAAACGACAAAATCAGGAATACAAATCTCAGAACTTAGAGAGTATATGCACCTCTCACTAACTACACTATTCTATGGAGATTATTAAAAGCTAACTTGGAATAACGAAAGTGACTAATCCATATATTTTGCTGGTTATATATGACAATTTGTCTTCAATTTCTTTTCCCTATATAAAATAGTTTATAATAAATTATATGTATATAATTTTAAATATCATATGGTTAGATAGAAAGAAGGAAAAGTTAAAACATATAAATTAGAATATATTTAAAAACCAGATCTTTTTATTTCATGTAAGATTTCATATTACATGGAAAAAATAAATTAAGTGTAGATAATTTCTAGGTGAAAAACTTGGTAAAAGTCAACTTATACAAGTGTTTACTAAAAAGAAAAAGGATGGATTATAGAAAGCAAGTGTGGCTAATTTCTTAGTGTGAATAATTTCAAGTGTAGTTAATTTCCTGGTGTGGATAAATACTTTGTGAAAAATTTAGGTAAAAGTCAATTTATACATGTCTTTACTAAAAAGAAAAAGAAGAGATTATAGAGAGCAAGTGTGGTTATTAATTTATTGATGAAAAACTTGGGTAAAAGTCAACTTATACAAGTGTTTACTTAAAAATAAAAACAAGGAATTTTATGTAAAAATTTTTTATTGATAAATGAATTTGTAAGTTTTGGAAAATCAAAGCATTTTATTAATTAAAATTCTTGATTTCAGATCTTTGCTTAAATACTTATTAAAAATAGCATCATGGAAAATCAAAGTATTGCTAATTAAAATTCTTAATTTTAGATCTTTGGTTAAATGCTTATTAAACATAGCCTCATTGTTTTTACAGTTTAATCTCTTTGTTGTACCAACTATTTTGTATTCATTTCAAGAATTGGACAATTGGAGAGGTAGTTATGTGGTCTATTTGGTATTGATTTATTCCAAATTCATCAACTATTTTCTATTCATTTAAAGAATTGGACAATTGGACAGGTAATTATGTGGTCTATTTGGTATTGATTTATTCCAAATTCATTATGATATGATATTCAATAGTTTCATTGTTTTCATATATTCTAAATTTGTTTTTAGAAAGAAATTTTGGAATTGTCGAGAATGCCTTGCATTTGGTGTATGAACATAGCACAATAAGATTAAAAAACATTGAATATGAGAATAG
>JASDQU010105073.1:45535-78236 GCA_032191745.1 Picea mariana
TTCACATAAATTTCTTCTACAGGGTTGTCCTATTCGTTAAAGTAAAATGAAATATTTGATAACTGATTACTGCTCGGGTCTCGTTATGCCCTAAATTTTAAATACCAGGGTTATTTCCTTGAAGACAGGCCCTATTTTCAAATTCTAGATGTTGGATTGACTTATGCTAGATCTAAATACTAAATCATTTTATCTCATTTCGACATTCCTTACAATTATTTCCAAGGTAGTTTAAATCTACAATAACAATTATTTAGATTGGATATAATGGTCCGAGTAAAGTTCTGATTCTATGTTTTTCCTTCCGGAATAATTTATGTATATATATCTGTACTTTCTTCATTGTTTTGGCCAAAGAGTTAGTAGGAGTTTTAAATCACGTGTTGGATACACAGAACTGTAAGGGAACTGGTATAATAGTCGGTCTTCCTACCTCAGATACAGATCTGTCTCTACATAGTCTATTTAATGGAAAAGAAAATGTAGCATAATTTACAAAACTTAGAATGTTGTCCCCGACATTATTCATATACTTATATTAATGAAATTTTAGCTTAACTTCCACTCCCCATATGCCAATCTCAGAATTCATTTCACTCAGAAAAAAAATAAAACAAAAAGAAAATAGTAGTGAAACTAATTTAAAGGAGATTTCTTCCAGAATTTAACCATGCATAAATCCTTTCAACTATCATAACTAATAAAAGGCCAATTCCATCGTTCATTCAGATTTAATAAATACATGACATCAGATATCAAATCATTCGAACAGAAAGTGGAAATCATTTCAGTTCCAATTTAACAAATACATTGCATCAGATATAAAATCATTCAAACAAAAAATGGAAATCATTCCAGTTCTGATTTAACAAATATATTTCATTAGATATAAAATCATTCAAATAGAAAAGGAGTAGAGCAACATATCTAAAACCGATCACGAGAAGACAAAGGGAACAACCACGTTCCTCCCAACCGTAGAACAGGGTAGCCAAATCACTTGCCCATTTCACCCCCTAGCCTGACCATGAGTCCATGAGGGATAACTTGGAAACTCATCCTCAACAATCTCCTTCAATTCCAGTAGTTATCCTCTTGCCTCAGACTTACTCAACAATGCTCATAACAACAAGGAAAATCTATTTCAGCGGGCTCCTCTTGCCTCACACTCAATCCGTAGTGTTCATAACAGCAAGAGAGCTCAAAAATATTTTTCCCCAGCATACTTGGTAGTGTCTTGCCTCCTCTCATATGTTATTTATCAATTTTGCCGATGTATTTTTCCCTCCCTTGGGGATTTTTGCAGCTTTCTAGATCCCTGATGTTTTTCAGGGGCTGTTAATGGCCAAATCTCTAATTTTCCACTTGTAATAATCAGTCCAGAGGTAGTTCCAACATGTTCCCCACTCATGGAGTCCTGGTCAGCTGATTGTAACATGGATATTCCATTTTTCCTCTTGCAATTAATATAATTATTCGGTTTTTATACAAGTGTCATTGTCAAATAGTTAGTTGAGTTAAATTAGATATCTGCCCAACAGTCATAATAATCAATTACAAATATCAAATTCGAAATTTGGAATTTCTATAAATGGCAAAATTTTTCCAAATTCAAATTTACTAAAAACAGAATAAATTTCCAGCAACTTTAAATTTCAAAAAATATTTTATGTTTGGGGATGTCACATCCTTTCCCCCTTCAGTAAAACACTGTCCTCAGTGTTCATTCCTTTCTTGGAACATGGATGGATGAGATTTCTGCAAATCTTCCTCCAACTCCGAAGTGGCCTCCTCAGGACTAAAGTGCTTCCATTGCACCTTTACCTGAGCAACGGCTCTGTTTCGAAGTGGTATTTCTCTCTAGTGTAGAATGTGCAAGGGTTCCAATTAGAAGTCACCCTCTAGTTCCACTTGCACCAAGTCCCAATCAATCTTATGAGTAGGTTCATGACTATACTTTTTCAACAAAGAAAGATGAAATACATTATGAATTCTTAGATTAGCTGGAAGTGAAAGTTGATATGCTATGGGTCCAATTCGAGCTAGTATCTCAAAGGGTCCACAAAACCTGGGTGCCAGCTTGGCACAATTCCCTAACTTCAACAAGCCTTTTTGGGCTTTGACCTTCAAATAAGCATGGTCAACTAATTGAAATTCCAAGTGTCTTCTTTTCTGATCTGCATAGTTCTTCTATCTATCATGTGCTTCTTTCAAGTTCTATTGTACCTTCCTTACCATGTTCTCCATTTCTTGGAGCATCTCTGGTCCAACCATGAGTTGATCAACCAGGTTATCCTAGCTAATTGGAGTTGTACACTTTCTGCCATACAGTATTTCGAAAGGGTTCAAATTAGCCAAAGTTTGGTACCCATTGTTATATGCAAATTCTACCAGGTGTAGGTAGTCTTCCCACTTGTTCAGTTTTGTTCTTACATACATGAGAAGCATATCCTCTATGGTTAGGTTTTTCCTTTTGTTCTGTCCATCAGTTTGGGGATGATAACTCATACTGAAATTCAAATTTGTATTTAGCCCTGCAAACAATTCCTTCCAAAAAGCAGATGTGATTTTTATGTCTCTATCTGAAATCACCATTTTAGGAATACCATGCAATCTAAAAATTTCTTTCATGAATATTTCAGCAATGTCTATAGCTTTAAAAGTAGACTTTACAGGAATAAAGTGTGCAGACTTATTGATTTTGTCAATTACAACCATGATAGAATCATTCTGTTTCTGAGTTTTAGGCAAACTTGTTATAAAGTCTAGCGATATGGTCTCCCATTTCCATACTGGTACTGGTAATGGATGTAATAGGCTAGTCGGATGCTGGTGTTCGGCCTTAACCTGTTGACAATCCTAGAACCTAGCCACGTATTCTGTTGTTTCACCTTTCATATTAGGCCAGTAAAATAGTTTTCTAAGTGTAGTTATCACTTTTTGGTAACTTGGATGACCAGAATACGGTCTCTTATCCACTTCATCCAAAACTGTTAATTTTAACTCTGTTGAATCTGGTATGTAAAGTCTTTTTTTAAATTGTAATAATCCCTTCTTGTTGATACTTAGATCTAGTTTATCTGATTCTATGGTATTGTTTTGTAATTTTTCCATCATCTTAGTGTAATTTCCATCACTAATACCAGTCGTCCTTACCTTTTGTTCCAGATCACTTTCTTCCCTACTGATATTTTTTTCAAATAACCCATGGACTCTTCTGCTTAAAGCATCTACTACTTTATTTTCCTTATGCTTGATATGTCTGACCTCGAATTCAAATTCTCTTAGGAAGGCTAGCCACCTTGCTTTTCTTGCATTAAGGTCTCATTGGTTAAATATATATTTCACCCCGCTATTATCCATCAATAGTAGGAATTTTATGCCCATTATATAGTCTCGTCACATTTTTAAGGCATGTATTACCACTGTCAATTCTAAGTCATGAGTGACATAATTTTGCTCGTGCTCTTTTAATTTATGGGACTCGTAACCAATCTCATTCCCTTCCTGAGTTAGAACACCACCTAGTCCCTCTTTACTTGCATCAACACATACTGTGAAGTCTTTATCTGGGTCTGCTACCTTCAAAATGGGCGTCGATGTCAATAATTCTTTTAGCTTGCTAAAACTATCTTGACACTTTTGCAACTAGTTAAAATTCGTCCCTTTCTTTTGTAATGACGTGATAGGGTAGGCTATATTGGAAAATCCTTTTATAAATCTGCTATAATATTCGGTGATTCCCATGAATGACTGGATATCTGCCACATCCTTAAATACTGGCCATTCCATAATGGCTTTTGTCTTTTCCGGGTCTATGGAAATACCTTCCGAGGAAATGACATGTCCTAAATATCGTATTTCCTTTTTTATAAAAGTCACATTTGTCGAATTTTGCATATAGTTTGTGTTTCCTTAATGTTTGCAGGACTATTCTTAAGTGTTCATCATGTTCCTCCTTCGTTTTAGAATAGACCAGAGTATTGTCGATAAATACTACTACGAATTTGTCTAAGTACTGACTGAAAATGTTGTTCATCAAACACATAAATGTGGTTGGTGCGTTAGTGAGTCCAAAAGGTATGACTACAAACTTGTAATGTTTGTATCTTGTTCGAAAAATTGTTTTGTTTATATCCTCATCCTTTATCCTAACTTGATGATAACTGGATCGTAAATCCAATTTTGAAAAGATATTGGCCCCACCAACTTGATAGAACAGATCATTTATCCTTGGTAAGGGGTATTTGTTCTTAATGGCCATTTTGTTCAATTGTCTATAACCGATACATAGTCTTGGAGTACCATCTTTCTTTTTCACAAAGAGAACAGGTGCTCCCCATGGCGAGACACTTGGTCTAATATACTCTTTGTCGAACAATTCATATAATTGTATTTTTAATTCTGTCAGCTCTGGTAGACTCATTCAGTAGGTTTCTTTTGAGATAGGGGTTGATCCAGGTAGTAAGTCTATGGAAAAATCTATTTCCCTTCTAGGAGGTAATTCCGGTATCTCATCCACAAACATGTCTCTGAATTCACGTAGGACAGCAAAGTCTTCTAACTTGGGCTTATCTTCATTTTCTAATAGATTCGTTACTTGGATGGCGTAAACTTGACATCCCTTTCTAATACATTTCTTGAGTTGCATCGCTAAAACTTGTCTGACTGATACAGGTTTTGGTATGCCTTGGGTTGTTCTAACAGTGCCAAAATTATCTTTATAGTTATGTATCTTTGTATAATAGTATAGTACTGCTTTGTGTTGTTCCAGCCAATCCATCCCGATAATCATATCATAAGATCCTAATGGTAGGATGTTCAGATTGGTCCTTATAGTTTGACCATCTAAGCTGAACTCAAGATCAAAAATAAAGTGAACTACTTTTCTTTTAGTACCTGCTGCTAGTTGTACAAGCCATGATTTTGCGTTCTTCAATTTCTTAAGTTTATTTGACTCTACTATATCAGGAGTAATATAACTTAACATAGCTCTAGGGTCAATTAAAACAAAAATTCGAGTGTCATTGATTTTACCTTCAATTTCTACCACTGAGGACTAGTGGTCAGCTTGTCGACCATCTATGGCTGCATTTATCCGATGCACACTTCTGCCCATGTCTCCCACTGTCGAGGCCTCCTCCAAATTGTGAACAACAATTATGTTAGTTGCATTTAAACATGGACAGTTCCTCCTTATATGAGTCTCTCCACACTCCCAACACTTTAGTGGCTTGCGGGAGTTGTCCCCAAACTTCTTCATTCTTGGGTTTACCGGTTTACCGCTACCTTGCGTATTTGGATGATTGGAGTGAAAATCCTTCCTTGGGAAACTTTTTGCTACATTCTGATAAGGAGCTCACTGATATCCCTTCTTCCGTTGGTTCATTCGATCTTGCTTCTTATCCTTCCAGGTCTTGGGAAAATCTACCCACTATTTATACTGGTCATAAAACATTTGTGCTTTCCTGAATACCTCACTCAAGGATTTGGGGTTGTCAAACTCAATTCTGTATCGGTAGGCCTATGGTAAACAACTTAAGAATCGTTGGATTTTTACCTTATCCTCCCGGATGTATGGCATGAACCTTAGTAGTTCCAAAAATTTATTTATAAGGTCCTCCATTGTCAACTGTCTGAGTCGTAACTCGTAAAATTCTTTCGTCTTCCTTTCATAATAGCTTTCAGAAAGGTATTGTTTCTTGAAATACTTCTTAAAGTCGGACCATTCCAACTGTTTCTCCTTTAGGCCCTTGGCCAACTTTGGGTCCTGCCACCAAATGTTGGCCTTCCCCTTCAGATTGTAGATGGCCATTCTGACCTTCGTGTTGTTGGAATAGTTGTAGATCTAGAAGTATTTTTTTATGTCCAACAACCATGCATCAACTTCTTCTCCTATCCTGGATTCTCCATCAAAGGTAGTTGGTTCAATCTTTTTAAATTCTCCTTCAAGGTGGTCTACTTGTTTTCTTTTTCTGTCTGGTATAGTTTTGTCCTCAGTTGAAGGCATCCCTTCAGACAATTTGTCTCCTTTTTCTGTTTCCACACCAGAATTCTTGGAGGCCCTTTTGCTAACCTCCTCATCATGGTTATCATCTTTTGGGATTTTCTTAGTTACTATACTACACAACAAGACTTCATTTATCTCTTGTTGTTCCTGCTGTGCTTTCTTCAATTTTTCATTGTCGGCCTTGAAAACCTGTAGCTCAACAATAAGATTCCTCATTGTTTCCAACACCTTCGTGGGTGAACTTCCATCACTATTCTGTCTCTTGGATCTCCAGGAGGTCTTTGTTGCAGATTCCCTTCCATCCTGATTTCTGCACCTTCTTGAGCTACCATAATCAACACAAAACATAAAAGCTTTATGTTTGTAACCACACGATTTATTATTTTTTTTTCATAAATCGAAATATATCCTAATAAATTAATGTGGCCTAATTTAGGCCCAATGTTGTAACTTTTGCTCTGATACCATATGTAATGAACCTCAAATTCATCCTAAAAAAAAAAATCTATGACATAATTCAATTTTGTTTAAGCTTAGAAATTAAGAGAAGGTAAGATTCATTTCTATCCATAATGTCATTTTTCCACCAGTCTAGATTACTTTGAACCGAAAATCTTATGTGGGTAAATTCTTTCCATAATTCTATCACTTCCCTTGACTCTCAAACTACTCCAACATACTTCTTTGTGTATAGGCAATGTCTAAACTTGGGTCGAAGGAACCTTTGATGTTCAGAGAGATAAAGATCAGAAGGGATAGCACCTTATTCAAAGGGAAACATAGATCAAAATCGTCTCGTAGAAGTCAAGTTCAGGTGGAAGACATTTTGGCCAGAGATCCTTGAGCGGAGTGAACGAATGGTGAGATTTCTTTGAGGGGAAGTACCAAAATCCTGTAGACCATTGGATCTCGTAGATTTGTGGGAAGGTTAAGACTGATCATCTTTTAGTATTCAGAAGCTTAGGAGGAGTAGTGAGTGTTGGATGAGAAGCAATAGGAGTCGTTGATCTCGCACTTCAAACTTTGCTATTTCAGAGTTTGGGGTTTGGAGCAACAAGGAATTTTGGAGTCGTTGCATCGCGATCTTCCAGTTCGTGAAATCCCGAAAGAATTGGGACCATTGATCTCATGCGAAAAGGCTAAAACCCATTAAGACCCTTTTCTGCATTTCGGGTGCCCGGAGTTCGAAGGGCCTAGAAACGTTGCATCCGGAGTTGCAAAATCCTGAATCACAAAACCCCGAAATGTGAAAAGGACAAGACCTGTTAAGCCTCTTTTCGGCATTTTGGGTTCCAGGAGTTCGAAGGGCCTAGAAACATTGTAGCCGGAGTCGTGAAACCCTGAAATCTCAAACTCTGAAACTCCGAAGTGTTGGGCGCCTAATGTTTACGCATTTTTCAATTCGGTACTTCTTGTTTTCATTTTGTTTGTGCATCAGGGGTTTGTAAACCCCAAAATCCAGAAATCCTGAAATGTTGAGCCCTCAGTCTCTTTGCATTTCCCGATTTGGAAAACAACGTGGTCTTTTGTCTTTTGTGTTCAACATTTGTAATCGTTGAAACCTGATTGACTTCAGTTGTTCACACCATTTTGTTCTCTAAGGTTTAAACCATTAAACAAAAGTCTAAGTTATTTTTTTGGTACAGGTCCTGATTAAGAATCTTCGAACCCTTGTGCTTACGGAGCATTACAGTTGCCAAATTTAAAAGGGGTCATTGAAATTCGATTCCCTCAGACTCTTATCAGGTTTGAAAAAAAAAAGTGGGGCGGGAAATTTCCCAAGGGTAATTGGGGATTTGGTCCCACTGGTTATAGTATAAATTTTGCAGAAATTTCTTCTATACGTTGTCATGTTCGTTAGAGTAAAATGAAATATTTGATAACCGATTACTGCTCTAGTCTCGTTATGCCCTAAATTTTTAATACCAGGGTTATTTTCTCGAAGACAGGCCCTGTTTTCAAATGCTAGATGTTGGATCGACTTATGCTAGATCTAAATACTAAATCATTTTATCTCATTTCGACATTCCTTACAATTATTACCAAGGTGGTTTAAATCTGCAATAGTGATTATTTAGATTGGATATAATGGTCCGAGTAAAGTTCTAATTCTATGTTTTTCCTTCCAGAATAATATATGTATGTATATATATATATATGTACTTTCTTCATTTTTTAGGCCAAAGAGATGGTAGGAGTTTTAAATCACGTGTTGCATACACATAACTGTAAGGGAACTGGTATAATAGTCAGTCTTCCTACCTCAGCTACAGATCTATCTCTACACAGTCTATTTAATGGAAAAGAAAATGTAGCATAATTTACAAAACTCATAATGTTGTCCCCGACATTATTCATACAGTTAGATTAAAGAAATTTCTTCATAACTTCCACTCCCCATATGCCATTCTCAACATTGATTTCACTCAGAAAACAAATAAAAAAAACGAAGAAAATAACAGTGAAACTAATTTAGAGGAAATTTCTTCCAAAATTTAACTATGCATAAATCCTTTCAACTATCATAACTAATAAAAGGCCAATTCCATCATTCGTTCAGATTTAATAAACACATGACATCAGATATCAAATCATTCAAACAGAAAATGGAAATAATTTCAGTTCTGATTTAACAAATACATTGCATCAGATATAAAATCATTCAAACAAAAAATGGAAATCATTTCAGTTCCGATTTAACAAATACATTGCATTAGATATAAAATCATTCAAACAGAAAAGGTGTAGAGCAACATATTTGAAACCGATCGTGAGAAGACAAAGCGAACAACCACGTTCCTCCCAACTGTAGAATAGGGCAGCCAAATCACTTGCCCAGTTCACCCCCTAGCCTGATCATGAGTCCATGAGGTATAACTCGGAAACTCCTCCTCAACAATATCCTTCAATTCCAGCAATTATCCTCTTGCCTTACACTTACTCCCACTCAATCCGTAGTTTTCATAACAGTAAGAGAGCTCAAAAATATTTTTCCCCAGCATACTTGGCAGCGTCCTGCCTCCTCTCATATGATATTTATCAATTTTGCCCAGGTATTTTTTCCTCCCTTGGGGATTTTCACAACTTTCTAAATCCCTGACTTTTTTCAAGGGCTACCAATGGCCAAATCTCTGATTTTCCACTTGTAATAATCAGCCCAGAGGTAGTTCCAACATGTTCCACACTCATGGAGTCATGGTTAGCTGATTTTAACATGGTTGTTCCATTTGTCCTCCTGCAATTAATATAATTATTCTGTTTTTATACAAGTGTCATAGTCAAATAGTTAGTTGAGTTAAATCAAATCTCTACCCAACAATCATAATAATTAATTACAAATATCAAATTTGGAATTTCCATAACTGGCAAAGAATTTCCAAATTCTAATTTACTAAAAACAAAATAAATTTCCAACAAATTTAAATTTCAAAAAATATTTTATTTTTGGGGATCTCACAGTCTCCCACTTTATAACTTTGGTCGGTCCTGTGTGCATCCGTATAACTTTTCTGCCTATCCTATGCTTCCCTTAGTCTCTTCATAATCTGAATCACCTGTTCCCCCATATCTTGAATTAATTCTGGCCCAATTGTTACTCGATCTTCTAATCTATCCCAAGTCAATGAAGTTCTGCATGGCCTTCCATACAGAGCTTTGTAGGGTGGCATTCTGATGGAGCTATAAAAACTTTTATTGTAGGCAAACTCTACCAAAAGTATGTACTTATCCCAATGGGTTTGATTATCCATGACATACATCCTAAGCATGCCTTCCATGACTTGATTTACTCTCTCAGTTTACCCATCTGTTTCAGGATGATAAGTTGTGCTTAAGTTCAACTAGGTCCCCAACACTGACTGCAAACTTGTCCAAAACCTAGAAGTGAATATGGAGTCCCTATCTGAAATTATCTTCTTAGGTATCCCGTGCAAACGAATAACCTCACTTACAAACATAGGTGCCACATCAGTGACATCGTAAGTGTCTCTAACCGGAATAAAATGAGCACTCTTGGTTAACTTATCANTTCCCACTTAGACATAGGAACATCATGTGGTTGTAGGAGGTCTGCTGGGTGGTGGTGGTCGGCTTTCACTTGTTGACACTCTAGGCATTTGGTGATGAAATGGACTACATCATGCTTCATGCCTACCCAGAAGAAAAGCTTCCTCATGTTTGTGTACATCTTCTTCACACCTAGATGCACACAATAAAGTGCTCTATGGGATTCCTTCAGTATGATGCTTTGAATATCCCCATCTTCAAGGATGTACATCCTTCCCCAATATCTCAATATTCCGTCTTCTTCCAGACTATACCCTTCATACTTTGGATTTAATTACCTCCCACTCTAGAGGTTTGAAGTAACCTTTAAATACCAACTGTCTCCTTGGAGTTGCGTGAACACACATTCCCTCATATTGACTTTTAAGGGTACCAAGGAGAAAACACATGGTCTCCTACTCAAGGCATCTGCGACCACATTTACCTTTCCCTTGATGTATGAAATACCGAAATCGTACTCACTCATAAACTCACTCCATCACCTTTGTCTGGAATTTAGATCCCTTTGAGTGAAGAGATGTTTTAAACTTTGATGATGCATTTTGAGCTCAAAGTTTCACCCCACAAGATAGTGCCTCCAAAGTTTCAGATCTAGCATTACAGCTGCCAACTCTAAATCATGAGTAGCATAAAGCTCTTCATGTTTCTTCAACTTCCTTGATGCATAAGCTATCACTCCTTCATCCTGCATTAGCACGGCCCCCAACCCTTTCTTTGAGGCATCCGTGCAAACTGTGAAGTCCTTTTTAATATCTGGCACTCGTAGAATTAGCGCACTAGTTAGTAACCTCTTAAGCTCAATGAATGCACTGTCACATTCTTTTGTCCATTCATACCTGACCCCCTTGCGCTGCAAAGTGGTGATGGGTTTCGCTATTTTAGAGAATCCTTCAACAAATCTCCTATAAGAACCTGCTAGCCCCATGAATCTTCTCACCTAATGGGTATTTTTCATCATTGGCCATTCCATAATGGCCTTTACCTTTTCTGGGTCCATAGAGATTCCTTCACCGGAAATGATATGTCCTAAATAGTGGATCTCTTTCTGGAAGAAGGAACACTTCGACAACTTCCCATACAATTTGTTCTCTCTAAGGCAGGACAACACCACTCGTAAGTGTTCCTCATGCTCTCTTTCATTTTTGGAATAGATGAGGATGTCATCTAGAAAGACTTGTACAAAATGGTTTATGTACTTCCGGAATACTCCGTTCATGAGGCTCATGAATACTGCTGGTGCATTAGTCAATCCGAAAGGTACTATGACAAACTCGTAATGTCCAAAGCGAGTTGAAAAGGAATTTTTTGGGATATCGCCTTCCTTAATCCTTAACTGGTGATACCTTCATCGCAAATCAATCTTTGAGAATACCGCTGCTCCTTTCATCTAATCAAATAGGTCATCTATTCGCAACATTGGGTACCTATTTTTCACTGTAGCACGGTTCAAGTCCCTGTAATCTATACACCGTCATAAGGAACCATCCTTCTTCTTCACAAAGATTACTGGTCCACCCCAAGGTGAGACACTGGGCTTTATTAGCCCTAAGTCCAGTAACTCTTTCAACTACATTTGCAACTCACAAAGTTTTGGCACTGTCATCCGATACAAAGTCTTTGAAATTGGTTTTGCACTAGGTTTTATCTCAATAGTAAAATCAATCTCCCCCTTAGGAGGTAACCCTGGTCACTTGTTCGGAAAAACTTCCTTAAATTATGACAATACCGGGTACTGATTCAAGGAGGGTCCCTTACATTCATTCACTACTTCCACTACATACAGTCGACACCCTTGCCTCAAGCATCACTTAACCTTCATAGTTGAGATAAAGCATAGAGACACCTTTCTCCATACACCCTGGATCTCTATTGGCCGTCCTTCGTCATCAACACAGAGCACCCTTTTTGCAAAACAATCTACCATATCTCGATGGGATTCTAACCAATCCATTCCAATGATTAGGTCATATGCCCCGAGACCAGTAATGTATACCTTCAACCTAGTAGTACACACTCCCAGGTCTACTATACAATTATCAACGCTAGGTCCTACTGCTTGTTTTTCCCTCAAAGCCATCTCGACTTGTTTAAAGTTATCGTGCTCGTAGGCTGCCAACCCACTCTTTTCTAATGCATATGGTGAAATGAAACTATTTGTAGCACCAGAATCAAACAAAAATTTAACATTGATATGATTTAGTGTACCTGATGACTCCACCACTGTGGATTGATGTTCTTCCTAGTGATTATTAACTACTACATAAATCTAGTGGCTGCTAGTGGCTCTTCCCATCGGGGCCTTTCCTTCTCTATGCACTAATCCTGATTGTAACTCTGGGAAGTCACGTTGGTAATGGGGTCCACCGCATCACCAACAGGTAACACGAGATTGAACTTGCACACAGTTCCGTGACTATCTCTGAAATGAGTTCCTTCCTCTGGAACCCCTGCCCCTACTATCTACTCCCTGTGATGGTCGTAGATTTTTTGTGTCGTTGGAGATGAATGAGATGCTGCACTTGCTGCCATTGAAATCCTTGCGGATATTGTCCTTGGTGCGACTCTATTACCATATGGAGGTGGCCTTGAGCCCCCTCCCCTGGGAAATGTCCTAAGGGCCTTCCCCACGAAACCAAGACTATGTGGAAAGGTCGGTCTCATACCTTCGGTTACGTTCATGTGTTCCTCCGCATAACGTGCATTTTCCACAGCTTTCGCTACTGAAGACAGTTTCCACATCCACACCATATCGCTTATCTTAGGGTTTAACCCATAGACAAAGCGTTCTTCCTGTCGTTGG
Source organism: Picea mariana (assembly GCA_032191745.1). Lineage (NCBI taxonomy): Eukaryota > Viridiplantae > Streptophyta > Pinopsida > Pinales > Pinaceae > Picea > Picea mariana. Next base: position 58,411 of record JASDQU010105073.1, read on the forward strand.
TCATTATCCATATATGAAACATATTTGACCAATTCCATAAACCTAATCTCCTATTCTTCTATGGTTCTGTTTCCATGTACTAGGTCATGAAATTCTCCCACCTGTTGTTCCTCATAGTAAGCTGGTAGATATTTCCTTCGAAACCTCTCCTTGAAAAGTTTCGAAGATACAGTGTCTGGGGTAAGATGCAGTTGCCTTTCCAGGTTGCCCCACCAGTTCAAGGCACTATCTCTTAACTGAGAAATTTCTATCTTCGCCTTTGAAGTGGACGCATAGTTTCTTAAGCTAAAACACCGAGTCATGGCTTCCAACCATGCCTCGATGCATTCATTAGAATGACCCCCGACAAACTCCGAGATTTTGATCTTATGTAGTTCTCTAGTGATTTCTTCGGGTGGAGGTCCTCCTCTTGAATCCTTCGACGCTTCTGGATTACCCTTTCCAGATGGTGGGGGATCCACTTTGATCCCTGTTGGTTGATGTCCCTTTAAAGTCTCATTTATGGCCTCCAAAGAGCACAGTATGAGAGCTAGTTCAGGCGATGGTGGTGGTGGCGCTTGCGGTCCCTACGAAAATGCCCCTCTACCTCAATTTCCTCGAATCCTAACCATCCTGTATGATTTAACTTGCATCAACCAAAGTTGTTAGGGTGAGTTCAAGGACATTTCATATTTTCGCAACTTAAACTAGAAAAGAGGGTTAGGCGTAAGTTTTTTTACTTGTCTGTAAATAGACGTTACTCTCTTTAGGGGAGGTGGCTAGGTTAGGGTCAAAGTGTCTATGCTTGATGTCTTCGCCTAATAAAACTATTGGCCCTCTCCCTGGTAGTTACACTAGCATTGTACCATACTCACCACAGTGCATCAGATTCCTTATATGTGCTTTCTATTATACCCCTATTCTACCCTGACTATTTCCCATAACTTGTATCAAACTCCCACTACTCTACAAGGAATTTTAACCTGTAAATTCTAAAGTTACACTATTACATTCATTAATCAAGGGGATATATATATTTGATTAATAATAATAGGTTTCAAACCCATTATTAACATTAAAATTTTATAATGTTAATACGTTCTGCACAAAATGTTCCCTTGCAATCTTGGTGCTTGGCTTTGGCTGGTGGAATGGCATGGAAGGGCTTGGCGCTTGGCTCGATGGTTGAGGGCATGAAACTTAGTTCTTGGTTAACTTGGATAATTGGAGATCATACCTCAGGATAGTATTTTGTTACTATTGATAATTAATTTATTTATATAAATGAATTTATTTTGTAAAAGCGATATGTATGGCACGTTGGTGTTTGGTTATTTGTTAAGGCTTAGGATTGGTGGGTGGTCATGGGTTCAAAACCCATGGACCCCAAAACATTTCAATTTTTTATAACTTTATTTATTTATATATATATATATTTTTACAAGTAACATTTTTTTAAACAAATTTTAAACAATTTAATTAAAAAAAAAAATGTAATTTAAAAGAAATTTAAAAGAATCAATAAAAATATAAAAAAAAATTAATAAGAGAAATTTTAAAAGAAATTAAAAATAATTAAATAATTTTTTTTTTCATTTGAAGTCGGACATCGTGGGTGCATGAGGCCCACGTGCCCGCCTCCCCCATTTCCCACCTGTTCAATATTTAATTAAAATAAAAGAAGAGAACAACTATTAAAACCCTAACAAACCCTAATCATCAAGGTTTTCTCTTCTCTAGTCGCTCCACCCATGGCCTTATCTCATGCCTTCTCGGGCATTTGATGGCTTGTGGTTTGGGTGATAGCACTGTAACGTGATGCGTTGTCAGCTATTTTTTTTTTTTTTGATGCAATAATGGCTGCTGGTTTTCTTTTTGTTGTTATATGGTGCAGCACAATCATGTTGTTATGATCTCTCCCTCGTGGCTATGTGCACTCAGTGGGTATGGGTATGGACGCATTGTGCAATGAATATGACCTGTGGGGTTGCTTGCTCTTGGTCTTGGCTTTGGTCCTTGATACTGAGCACTTGACATGAGCTATCTTAGTAAGAATACTTGCTTTCTGGCCTAGAAAGATGTTCATTTTGATTGAAAGATTGCAAATTTACTGAACCCGCCTGATTATACTCTTTTCTAAGCTAAGAAGGTGAAATTTTAAGGCTGGACATCTCTAAATTTAGGCTGTAGTAGGAATGTTTGCATATTTATTTACATAGAGGTTCATTTTGCTTGCATTTGGGCGCTTTTGTCATGGGTGCGTTGATGTATTGGGAAATGAATGGCTGGGCATTTGGCTTTAATGACTTATGTGTGGACTTGTGTTTGGCACTGGCACTGGCTATTATGTATGCCTGGAGAATAGCGCAGAAGCCCACGAGTCTCAAAACCACTGTACGGGTCAGGGAAGGGTGTTATTTCTTTTCCCGGTGACTAGCTTTTGATTATTATTCCAGTTAGTCTCCCTTAACCAGCCATAGAGTTTTAGGCCCCGGAAGGTAATAGTTCATTTGATAACTTGAAACGACACACAACGACATTTTTTGTTACTCAAGATTTTCTCTTTCCATTATATCAAGCTGGTCGAATACGAAGGCTGGTCAAAACTATTTGGCTATATCATGTGGTGAGAGGCTATATTAAAACAACGATGAAGTCAGCTGCTTTATGAACCTGACTGGTATGGTGTTGTTTAACTCGTATGTTTGATTCATTGAGCAGAACCACTTCACGGGCTCTCCTCCATGTGATTTACGCTGAGCTAACACATAAATATAGGCCTACGACTATGCGCTTGGCGCATAGGGCACTCTTCTACCCTCGTTGGTTCCTTCCTTGGCTTGATGCTTGGTTGTTAGGTTTTTGGTGCTTTCTGTTGGTGTGTAGCACACCTCAACTTGCCCCCATGGGCTCCTCCTCCGTGTGGCTTTGCACTTCATTTGAGCGTTGACTTGCACTGACGCGTAGTGCTAAAACAAAATCCACTCACAGGATCCTCCTCCACGTGAGTTTCTCTTTTTCACGCTACTTCTGTTATGGGGTTTGTTATGGTGTAGCTTTCATGTGCTTGGCTTCCAAACTTGGTAATTGATGCTTGGCTCGGGCTTCAATGGTTGGTTTGAATGCTTTTCTGTATTTTCTTTTTCTGTGAGCCTGAGGCTATTCATTGGAGCTTGTGTGCTGGGCTTGTGTATTATGTTGACTTGGCGCGAAGTATGTAAGTCCTAGCTCTCTGTGTTGAGTGCTTGGAGATTGGCCCTCGGCCAAAATATATTTTTTGTATTTTGGATATGAGCAGCTACTGTATTTTCTGTATTACTTTTTTTTTTTAAATATTATAAATGCGTTGTGCACCATACTCTGCCCTCATGGGATTATCCTCCATGACTTGGTTTGACGCTAGGTACTTGTGCGCTGGGTTGTATTGTATGTTGATGCATGTCCGACAGCTGTGGACTTGGATCTCGATGCGTTGGGTTGTTTAATATTGACTTTTTTTTTAAACAATAAATATCTAGGCCATGATACGCAAAAAAAAAAGGCCATATACATCATTTATTAATGAAAAATCCAAAAATCCATCAGACACTAATAAACTATCTAACTTCCCAGGTACATAGGGATATTCATCTATTTTATGAGTGTCCTCTTCCCATTTATGCAAAGTGGAAATCTACATGTTCTGTTTATGTTTATAGTCAACTGATGACATATTGAGAATGCTTTTGTCAGCCTTAGTGTATCCTTGTGCTACTAGTTATCAAATGATGCTAAGGTGTAGTTTGCTGAATTAGTAGCACATCCAACCTTGACATTCGTTTCTGACTTTAATCCAATCCCCAAAATCAGAAGAGGATGGGATCAATCAAAATCTATTTCATTTGACAGGGAAAAATATGATGGCCACTGTACAGTTGTGAAAGCATACAAATATTTTTTATTTTTTTTTAGAAACTCCATATCATTTCTAATATGCTGCCAAGACAAAAAAAAAGACCTTGGCTAATTATTCCTAACCCTGGAATTTAACTGCATATTTGCTTAGCTTGAGAACATTTGAACACAAAAATAATAACGTTGCATGAATTTCAATCCCCTTCCTCATATAACATCCTAGATATGCCCATTGTTCTCTTCCTTGAAATCATGGTCCAGTATACCATCACTAACTAAATCATCATAACCAACAAGTAGACGGATCCTATCTCTGACAGGTAATTTTTCCTTCTGAGGATGTTTGGTTTCTTGCACATTAGCAACAATTTCTAAGTTTTTTTTTTTATATTTGCATGCATTGTTTTCAATGCATATATAGTAGTGATAATATTAAGAAGAGACATTTGGGATAACAACAAAGACATGAATTATGACAACAATAAGGGCTATTCCATTCACATAACACTCGGATTAGAATTGAAATAAATCGAAAGACTTGAATTAATATTTGTTCCTAAACTTTACTTGGGTTCCTAAATTTTACATGGGAAGGTCCATAGGCCCTAAGTGTTAGAACCGAAGCTTTGATACCACGTGTAAGGTCTCTGCACCCACAGAGCCTTATAAAGCACAGGTTAAAAATAGAGAGTAGAGAAATATTTTTCTGTACAATTTAATCTTCATCATTTAACCATAATTTATTCAGCGTAAATTAAATTTATCAACAACATGAAAATAAATTTAATAACAACCACATAACACAACAAATTCATGAAAATACATACCTCTGCCTGATGCTATTTCTCCAATCTCCATCTGTCATTGCTGCTGCTCTGCCCAAACTCTGCCCGAACTCTGCTCAAAACCGAATCTTTCCTCCCTGCCAACTAGGAACAGAGCCTATCTGGCACCCTAGCTCCAGGATTCCTGGCCCGAGAGCCCAAAACTCCCAACAACCTGGTGCACCCCTTTAACAGTCCCCCCAAACTCCAAACCAGAAAAATATCCCAAACAAAAAATGTGGTCCCTGCTCTCAAAATGCTCTCTTTCCCCCAAAATTCCCAAAATTGCTTCTCCCAAATGCCTCTGCCCCCTCATATCCTCCTCCCATTCACCGCCTCCTCCTTCATTTAATGCCACCCACCTTATCCCTCCATTTAATACCCTATCACTCCATTTAATACCTTATCCCTCCATTTATTACCATATCCCTCCATTCAATGCTTTATCACTTCTTACATAAAGTTTTCTAATAATAAATTAAAAGTTATTAAGTCTTTAATTCATTACCCCAAACATTAAATGTGTTAATTAATCAATTAATTAAATAATCAACATACATTAAATAATAAATAAATAAATAAATAATATTATTAATAATTAATCATTACTTAACTAATACACATTAGGACAGTTAATTATTTAATTAACTATACTTGACAAACCTTAAGCAACTATTTAACTAGGGTTGTTACAGCTTCAGGCTAGATAGTTGTGACATAAATCTAGTCTAGTATCCTGCTTCTGACCTAATGGTTGTGACGTAAAGCAGGATGAGCATCTTTCTTCCAGCTTAATAGTTGTGATGTAAAGCAAGACGATGAGATGAGACTAGCACTGAGCTTCCGGCTGAATAGCTATGACGTAAAGCCAGTCTAGTATCCTCCTTCTGACCTGATGGTTGTGACATAAAGCAGGATGAGCATATTGCTTCCATCTTAACAACTGTCATGTAAAGCAAGACGATGAGATGAGACTAGAACTGAGCTTCCAGCTGAATAGCCATGACATAAAGCCAATCTAGTATCCTTCTTCTGACCTGATGGTTGTGACGTAAAGTAGGACGAGCATCTTGATTCCATTTTAATAGCTGTGATGTAAAGCAAGACGATGAGATGAGACTAGAACTATGCTTCCGACTGGATAGCTATGATGTAAAGACAGTCTAGTATTATTATGATGATTCAGCCGTGTGTTGTGATGATGATGATGATGTATCAGTTTTACACTAATACATATTGATATAAATGATGATTGCATTCCTTTGAGAATGACGATGCCGCCGATGAAGAAAACTTCTGATTATTTATAGATATGCCAGTCAGTGTTCCAAGATGATATTGTTGATGTTTTCCTCTCACCCACTTGATGTTGTTGATGATAAAGGCCTCTCTCTTTCCCATGATGCTGATGAAGAATACCCTTCTTGTTAAGGGGGAGTGTTAAAATACTATAACTACAAAGTGTATTCTTATTATTATTTGATATATTATTCATTGGATCAATCCCCATTGCGGATTGATCATGTCGGTTATTCTAAAGGACCAAATCCCCTTTTGTGGATTGGTCAAAAGATAATTGTAATAGGAAGAATAAGAATTCAGCCCCAGAAGATATTAAAGAGGCCCTGAAATATAATAAAGATGGTTATAACCACCCAGTTGGAGAAGTCAACCCTGCCAGTGAAGAGACACTTCACACGTTCCATTCTTGTATAAATAAAGAGGCTAGCACCTCACTTAGACACACAACTCACTTTCTCATTGAGAGAGAAGTTTCGTATCTGCAGTTAGAGAAGAAGGAGAGAGAGTGGCACATATTTGGGAGAGGATCTTTTGTATTATTTTGATTTATCTCTTGGCATTCTATTGGCTATCTATAATAAGAATGTTTTGTTGGGTTTTCTTCCCCTAGAGGGTTTCCCAGGATAAATGTTGTCTCTCTTGTGATTGTGTATTTCTCAGTGATCTTGTATTATGCTATTGTTATCTATTGAATGCAAAGAACTATAATAATGGCTTAAAAATTAACAATGATCATATTCATGAATGGAGGTGATGCCACTGGTTGATTGAAGCCATTATTATTGACCAACTCCTAGCATATTGGTTCACAAAGTTACTCCCCCTTTCCATTAGTAGAGATGTCACCATGGGAGGTGTTGTAAGTGAGGAGAAATCCATTAGTCATGCTCAATATTTAGACTTGGTATATTCTGAGTTAGGCAAATGAAATCTAGGAGCCCATGCCAATAGAATGGTAGGCTTTGTAAAAGAACAATCTGTAACAGGATTGATTGGGAAATAAGGCCATACAACTTCCACCCCAGCCTCATCCTGGAATGGTGGGTGAAATCATGAAGGTGGGTAACACTTTCGTGACAATCTGATCTCCAAAAATATGAAAAAAATTGTTTCAACCGGACTAATATACTTTTTTGACCGAAAGGTATTTTTTTCGGTCGAACACTGGAACGTCAAATCAAACGGTACAGTGATGAGACCCTCGTTTTTTGTGTAGAAATTTAGTCGCACGAGTTTTTTCCATCCAAAAATTTGTTTTTGGCCGAAAGAACTGTTCATCCAAACTAGTATTTCAACCAAAAGAATTTTTCGGACGAAAGAAGTTTTCGACCGAAAGTTCTTTTGGCTGAAAAACTATTTATATATCACCTGCACAATGTTATTGTAACATTTTTCCAACTTCTTCCGAAGTGACTGATTATGAGTGATTGTGAGCGGTCTTTGTGTTGGCGTGAAAGTTGTGTTGGTGGGCACAGTGGTTGTGTTGGCGGGCACAGTCGTTGTGTTAGCGGGCGGTTGGGTTGTTTTCTTGGTGGGCCGAGCTACAAGTAAGTTGTTTAGATTAGTTATGATTATGTTATGTTATGATTATGTTTTTTTGTTTAGATTATTATTATGTTATAATGTTTAGATTCTGTTATGCTGTTTAGATTTCTGTAATGCTGTGTTTTTATTACTATAATGTTGCTTCTTTATGCTGTTTCTGAGTTTTTGTTTTTACATTACCGTTTTTCTAGTTTAGTACACTAGTTTAGTTCTAGTATAGTACCCAAGTCTAGCCAAGTCTCTGATGAAAACAGTCACCCCTAGAGACTCTTCAGTCATACTCTCCATTCAATAGATTCTTCTGAAACTCGCCATATCATTCACAGAGTATTTTTTTCTCTTTGGTAGAGCCTTCCCAGTTTACAGGCCAAACCAATCTTAAAAGATTCTGAGTCTTCCAACATTAATTTGTAGTATAAGAAAACAAAAATATTAAAATTAGTGTTAAAATAGAAAATGAACAAACAAGAACCAAGCCCTCTATATGACTCTAGAATATTCAACTATAAGTAAAAACCCGTGTATTTAAGCCCGCGTTCAACTATAAGAAAAATCTTGTTAACCATTAGGAAAGAAGTCTATTTAGGAAAGAACCTGTGTATAGAAGGAAAAAGCAGTCTATTTAAGCAAGAACCTGTGTATATAAGGAAAAAGAAATCTATTTAAGCATGCATTATTGTACCATTAGGAAAGCACATAACATAGTTTTAGATGATGTTATACTTCTATGTTAATCTGTTCATTTTGCATGATACTTCTTGGCAATAGGGTGAGGCCCTCAAGACCAAGTCACAATCCACTAGACTGTGACTTGGCCATAGGGTCCAACCCTGTGGCCAAGCAGTGGGTACGGCAAGGCTAAATAGTGTGCCCAAAACCTTTAAATTTCATTTTTATTTACAATTTATTTTTAACTGTAATTTTTAAATTTTAAATTTAATTTATATGCAGTCTATAATTTTAATTGTAATTTTTAATTTCAATTTTAATTTTTAATTTCATTTGTAATTTTTTATTTTTTATTTTAATTTTAATTTAATTTTTAATTTTAAGTTTTAATTATATGTCTAGCCAAGCCGTGGGCATGCCAACGGCTTGGCCATAGGGCTAGACCCTTGCGGCCAACTCACAGTCCACGGGTCCAGCCCTGTGGCCAAGACGTGGGCATGCAAAGGCTGAATAGTGTGTTGTTGTACACCCTAGTAAATCGATTTAACAAAAGCATTATTCAAATGTCATTTGGGTTGTGTGTTGTCCTAAAACTAGGTAGAAATGATAGGTGGCCAAGGCCATTTTGTGTCTAGCTAATATTGAAATGTCAGAAATGTTTTCAAATCTTGATATCACTTGTCCAAATTAATTATTCCTTTTTTATTAGCAGTTTTCCACTTAATCTGACTAATTTGAAATATTTCAACTAATTTCTTAATTTATTATTAATCTGCAGTTAGTTGAACTAAATCCGCTAAAAATAGATATAGATGTGATTAATTGTTTGATCAGTTTTCGAACTGTTTGATTAGTTTTCGACCTGTTTGATGAACTTGTGATTAGTTTGTGTAATTGTTCAAAAGATTACATTTTGATTATTAAAAAGTTATAAAATTATGTGTATAAATCTGTTATATAGTTTGGTATAGGTAGAAGAAATCTTTATGTTTATTTCAAATTTGTTAATATTTGTACATTTGTTAATATTTGTATATTCAGATTATAAATGTTATAAAATTATGTGCATATATGTATTATATAGTTTGGTACAGGTAGAATAAATCTTTATGTTTATTTTCAATTTGTTAAAATTAGTATTCAGATTTTATATTTGATATGTGCACATTTGTTTTTGCCCAATTTAGATTTAAAGACAATATTTTATTGACTGGTAATAGTTCTCATCTATTAATTGACCACATAATTTATTAAGTGGTTTAATTAAAATAAATTTATGCATTGAAATATTTATCATTCTTTCGGTTATATTCAAATATTATCCAACGAACATCATTTTAATATTTTTAATAAATTATATTTCTTGTAAGTATAAATCTGTTATTTTATTTCTTAAAATATAAATTTGTTTTTATATTTACAAATAAATCTGTAAATTTAATATATATATATATATATATATATATATAATGAAAAACTTTTAAAACTTGTATTTTTAAATTTATTTTTAATAAATTTAAAAATAAAATAGGAAGACAAATTCAAAATTACATGTTTATATGTTCAAATTATACGTGCACAAACAATAAATTTATAAACAATATGGAATTACTTGGAAATGAGAATTTGATATAGACATTAACAAATAATTCATAAACAATATGGATTTAGTTAATTTGATGTAGATATTTCATAATCAAATATTAAGTTTTTAAATTTCATATACACATTTAACAATCAAATATTAAGAATAAGTATTTAAGTGATTAGTTTGTGCCTGAGCAGTCAGTTAGGAGCTGAATATATTGTCTTTCACTCCGGTGTTAAGGACTTAGATTCAAATGCCCTTCTTTTCTGTGCATAGATAATCTCTTATTAAAATTGGTTGTGACTTGGTCACGGGGGCCAACCCTGTGGCCAAGCCATGGGTACGCCCATGGCTTGGCCACATGGTTGGCTCCTCACAACCAAGTCACAATATCTATTTAGTTAATTTGATATATACATTTAACAATCAAATATTAAGATTTTAAATTTGATATAGACATTTAAAAATAAAAATAATAGGCCCGCAGGGGTGTAGACCGATTGGCAAGTCCGTGTAAATGGCAGGAACTATGTAAAAAGGAGGTCTCAAGGTCGATTCTCACCCACTTTACCCGGAGGGCGTGCTTGCGGGATGTGCGTTTCTCCCCAGGGGTTATAAGGCAGCCGCTAGGATTCGACCCCGTGTCACGCGAGTACGATACTACCATTGTTACCGATTCCCCTGAGCAAAAAAAAAAAACAATAAAAATAATAGAGTAAGCATTTAAGTGATTTGTCTATGCCTACGCAATCAGCCAAGAGCCGATTCTACCGGCCTTTAATCCGGTTTTAGATAATTAGATTCAAATGCCCTTCTTTTATGTGCATAGATAATCTCTTATTAAAATTGGCTATGAGTTGGTTGTGGGGGGTCAGCCCTATGGCCAAGCCATGGGCATGCCCATGGCTTGGCTCCCCACGGCCAAGTCACAGCCAATTTCATAAACATTTCAAACTGTGGACAACTTTTTTCAAATGGTTTCTATTTTTTAGAAATTTCAAATATTTAGGAATTCAATTTATAAGTCTATTTTTACATATGTAATATTAGAGTATCATAAGTTTCTTAAAATGCCTTGTTTACTGTTAAATTATATTAACTCTTTTGTAAGTTAATTTTTTTCAATCTTTTAAGTTGTGTTGTTTTCAATCTTTTTACACTTGATGCTACAAATCATTGGTTGTAGGTTTTTAATAATGTGAATCTAGATTATAAAATGTATTCAAAATATTTTGATGATATAAAATATCAAGGTTGTATGGTTTTAATAAAGTAAGTAGATTATAAAGTTTATTCAAAATATCGAGGATATTGAAGGAGTCCTACACATGAAATGATGTCCTTATTAGATGAGATTCTCATATTATAAATAAAATCCATGGGATCCCTTGATCTATAACACCTTGAATACCGTTTCACCGCTTCTCAACAACTGAATGCATATGGTATGTTTGTTGCGTGTACAAGGATAAAATTCCCTCAATCCTTTAGACACCTTGCATTTACGAATGTCATTTTTCCCAAGGAGACAATTCCTTTGATTGTTGATGCAAGGAAAATAACATGGAATGTATTTCATCCAACCACACTACTTTGGGCATGGATGGCCCTATATTGGATTTGATTCCCAGATATATATTCCCTTAGTTAAGGTCTAAAAAAAAAAATTCATTCAAAAACTCAATGATTACTATGATTATGTAATTCACGCCAAGTTTTTCATTTTTCTGTGTTCTTCATTTCATAACAAGAGAAATAAATATTCATTGCCAAGAGTCATTTATATTTGGACTAGATTGACAAAACACATCTTGAAACCATCTAGTGAGACCTAATGATAATGGGTAAGTAAATCTCACCCTATGCTTCACATGTCCTACATATTTTCATGAGTCTTGGTCACATCTCTGTGTAAGACATGAGTGACCTACTTGTGTAGATTTTGTTTTTCCTTGAAATTCATCCGATCAGCATTCACTGATTGAATTTCACTTTTTATAGTCTCTAGAACAACTAAATTCAACACTCACTTTTGATATGGATTCCCTTTCAAACCATAGACTCTTATCATAGTAAACTTCTCAAAAAGGACCAATCTCCCACTTTGGTGGTCTTTTCCACTTGTAGTGACCCTTTGACTAAAGGAATAATTATAACAAATACTTCATTTTGGATAATAAAGTCTAATTTAAAGAAATAAAAGAGTCTTAGATGGGAGCTAATTATTATACTCATTTATTACTTAACACATATTGACCAAAGTTATTTAATGCTTATCTTATTGATGATATTTATATTCATATAATTTAATTTCAAATTGACAACTTATTAATTAATTCATTAAGAACCTAGACATTAGTAACTAATGTGTTTATTGAACCATAATATTGTATTTGTGTTGGATATGTAGGCATAGCTATCACACACATATCCAACACGTAGACGATAATAACAAGCGATGTTCTTTATGCATATTTTTAAAATGATCACAACTAATCATGCATACAAATAAATAAAGTAAATAAAACATCAAATAATCTTCATTAAAGAAAGAATAATAATTAAACATTCATCCATCTTTAAAATTGAATTATTCAAATTTAAACATGGTAGGAATTATGTGAGGAAGCAAGGAATCACATATTGAATCCCAAATGTGATCCTCAATTGACATAGAATCACCCCTCCTTTTAAACCCTTAATTCCATCTCACATCTCCCATCCCTTCCTTTGTTGAAATATGTTGGAGTTTTGACTACATTGATCTAATTCTAGATATAATCCAAATGTGAAAGCATCAAACCTTTCGACCTAACATCTCTAGTAGACAACTAGTGTAACACCAATTCAACCAGTATAATCAAGTCAGGGTCCAATGGTAGGTCAGTATAATACAAGGTTTGTTACTAGAAAAGACAGGTCTAAAAGTTTTTCATAAATTATGGTTGTGGAGTTTACTTCAGTTCTATCAAAGAGAAAATTCCTGACACCACCTTCGGGCCACTGAAACCAATCCTATTTTCTATTAATGTGCATGTAGTTGGATCTTCTTTAGTAGGGTCATGTGGGTATCTAACGATTTCCTGCATGATTTAGGAAATTAAATTAAAGGCTAGTCACATGATCAAATGAATCATCAATTTGATGTTTGAATTTGATTACTAGTGTGTTAGGTAGCCATGAGGAAGAATGATTATGTTACTTTATTGTTCACTAGTGATGAATATGGGAATGGTCTTCTAAATATCACTAAAATTGAAAAGATAACAATAGAGGATAATCATGTTTTTTTAAATCATGTCTTAAAATTTTCAAATTTGTAGCAAGATATTAATTACATGTGTGTGTGTGTGTGTGTGTGTGTGTGTGTGTGTGTGTGTGTGTGTTATGATACACATGTGATTTTTGTTGTATTCATGAGATAGAGTAATACACCTTCATAATGTTATGAGATAGATTAATATACCTTCATAATGTTATGAGGGCCTTGTGACCTAACACTAGTGATATATCCACTCATAGTAGAAACATTTTCTAATGAAAACCCATATCATATGGGAGTTTTTATGATAGAAATAAATTTTATCCCTACCTTCTACTTAACAAAAGTCTTCATAAGTATTGATATTTCATTGAATTTCAATTTAATAGTATGTTTAATGGTATATGAATGTTCTAGAGAGTGATCTCCTTCTCCATTCCCAAATGATTTAGCCAAGAATTGGCATATTTATGCCAACCCCTATTAAGCCATAGCTGGCTTTGAATAGAGTTTGAAGAAATCATAGGTAGAATATTTTCTTTCATGTTAGTAGTCTCTTGTGCCTGTACATTAGGTACCTAGTTTTAATCATTCTCTTAATAGGGAAATAACTAATTATATGAGGATAGGATAGATCGTATGATATTTATTTTAACATTATAAATTATAAACACTTTTGAATTTTCTCAGTGTTTCTCTGTGATTATATAGAAATTCTACAACCCAAATCTTCAAATCCATATATAGTATAACAAGATTGATGAGTGTCTCAAAAGGGGTTTATTTTTTTCCCAGAGCCAAAATTCATACGAGTTACAATGGTTTTCAAGGTCAAAATAGGTTTTCTATCCTTCATTGATCCTTTTCTCAATGCTATAATTTCAATTAAACTTGTGATTAAGGTAAACTCCAAGAAATTTATATGAAGAAACTTCCTCTAAGTTTATTGGCATGTATCCTAAAGGGTTAGCATATGTAGGTGTCAACTTCCATTATTTTTTTATTATATTTTACCTCTCTATGATAATGGTCTTAGCCATATGGGATAGAAAGGGATAAATACCCTTTTTCCAAGGATGCTTATGAATAAGAAAGGAGGATTATTTGAAAAAGGTTGTAGGGAAGGTGATAAAAATGGAAGAAAAGCAAGAGTGTGGGTTGGCTAATTGGGAGGAGAAATAATTCTTGAAAATTGAAGAGGACTTAAAACTATTTTATTTGTTATTCACATATTACTTTGTTGTTTCCTAGATTGTCGTTGTTGTTTGTGAAACTTTGGACATGGTGGGATATGATGTTAGGTTTAATAATCAACACCAATTAAACTCAAAACTATATCAGGCAAGGGATTTAGGGAGTTTATTGTTAAGAAATCCCTTAGTGGAAATATGGTTCCTTTATGTAACAATTAGGTATAAATCCCTTAGTTTATAGTAAAATTAGGTCCCTTTATGTAACTTTCGGTGACCATAAAATATTTCACAGTTATGTATTTAGTTTAACTATATCCACAACTATCCAACAATTTGTCCTTAAATCTCTCAAGTGATCCAACTATATAATATAACATTTGCACAGTCCATATGTTATATAATATAACATTATCCAATCTGTGATTAGATAAGAGTGAAACATTTAGTAAAGAAAGATTTCTTATGTGCCAATATTAAAGGCATAACAAGTTGTTGTACAATAAACAATGAATCCCAACCAACCATCATATATTATACACTAAAACAACTAAACTATGGAAAATATATTGGAAAATATGGAAAATATATTGAATGATCGAATTTCAAAATAAAACATCGTAGAATAGCATTTTCTAGATTACAAAGATAATGTAAGAATATCACCTAAACTACTCCATTAGTGTCATTGTAGACATTACCATTTGGAACCATTAATTTTGTGACAATTAAGACTCACTCAATTTCATATTCTTCAAAATATATACGCCATTAAAACTCACATTACTATTTGTAGAAATAGGCTTCATTACCACCATAATTTTTGTGACAATTAAGAATCACTCAATTACATCTTCTTCAAAATATATATCCCATTAAAAATCACATTACTATGTTTACAATAGTTTATGATGCA
Source organism: Picea mariana (assembly GCA_032191745.1). Taxonomy (NCBI): domain Eukaryota; kingdom Viridiplantae; phylum Streptophyta; class Pinopsida; order Pinales; family Pinaceae; genus Picea; species Picea mariana. The sequence continues at coordinate 73,580 of JASDQU010105073.1, forward strand.
CTTACATTTGAAATTATTGTCATGATTTCTCTCAATCAATGTGAATTTCCACATTATATGACTATATTTTATCTAGATTTCTAAATCCAACTAAGCCTCACAAATATTACATTTTCTCCACCTCATCTTAATTTATATTACGAATGCGAACAACCTGCAAACTCATCCCATGTAACATGACAATAAAGGAATTAGTATAAAAAACATAGGGAAATTCTAATGCATTGCATTATATGTGGTCTTTGTGCATCCAAACATAGGGAAATTTTAAGGAATCTTAAAGAAATGTTATAATACGTTTTTTTAGTGGATCTAGCCATAGGGAACTTTTAATGAATCCCCTTGCTTCTTCTTTTTTTGAATTGATTTCCCTTGGGGAACCCAAATTATGATTTCAATGACTTCTATGTGTGTGGGTTTTATTGATTATTATGAAAATATTGTGGTTTTATCTTCTGTGCCTATTCCCTTAGTCATTAATCCGTGCCTGAGAAATCATCTAGGAGCTGAATCGATGGTTGTCACTTCAGTGTTTAAATACCTATAGATTCAAATGCCTTGTTTTTTTGTGCATGGATGATGAGTGAAGGATAAGAATTTTTCCTGCTATATATCCCTTACTTATCTCTGAGTTGATTGATTCATGGTTGAATTTTTAGTCTTTATACTTTCTTATGAACGAGTACCTCTGCATCTTGATTGATTAAAACTTTGATTTCTCTCTACATTTTTAATTGCTTGAACATGGGTACATCTCTACATTTTTATTGATAAACTATGCATTTTGAATAGATAGTGAAGAGATATGTCGACACAGGATTATCCAAAAAAAAATCGCAAAAGCTCTAGAATCTCCCAATAAGGAAGAACAAGAACTCCTTCTTCGACTGGGACTCCTAGTGACCAGCAACAATCTCATCAGAGGAGATTTTCAAATGAGTTTGTGAATAGATCAACTACAGAACCTACTCAAGCAAGTGCTATGGATGTAACCTTATTAGATAGGTTGGGCATTGATACTCCTACACTTGATAATGTAGGGAATACCTCAGGACAAGAGAATATTTCTGGTAATTTTCTTTGATTTTGTTTATTTTTGTTGTATTTTTTGTATTTAAATTTATGCGAAGTTAAATGTTGTAATTACTTTCAAATGTGTGTGTAGACAATGATTTTAGAGAAAGGGATGATAATGAAAGAGAGAGTGGTTGTCATGAAGATTCAAATGTCGATGCAGAGGGTGAAGGTGGATTTAGGAGGCCGCATTATGAAGAAACAAAAGATTACATGCCTACGTCCACCTATCCTTCAAATGTTGGTGATGAACTTCCCTGGGAAGAGATTTTTGAAGAAATGATGCTTGAGTGATGATCATGTGTTAAAAGGAGGTTGGAAAATGATTTGGTAGTCTTGAAACTCCCTCAGGAGAGTAAACAAAGCTTGCAAATTGTTTTTCATTCATTGGAAAACTTTATGGACGCATATCAAAAGATGGGGCCAACCACTAACAATTTTGTCGATCTAATGAGGCAACGAAAATCAGAGGAGATGGGCTCTAATAAATGGAAGGCAGTAAAAAATAGAGTTTCAAAAGAAGACATCATTTTGATGTTCAATTTCAAAGAGGGCCCAAAGAGGAAGATGTTGAAGGTGCAATATTTTAAGCACCCTGACATTGTAGGACATCTGTATAACAGATTTTTGACGATATATGAGAAATTGTCGTGGAATGATGAAGTTTCACACTATTTTGTAAGACACTTTTTTGAAGAGTTTTTCTTGCACATGCACTCTGATTATACTAGTCTACCATCCAAATATTATGGGATTGGTAAAGGACAAACATATGATTGTCAAGGGGCATATCGAAATAAGACATTGTCGAGGCTTCCACAATCTTTAACACCTCTCCCAATGGGGCATTTTCTTCACATTCAAAGTTACAAGCTACATCAAAGGTTGGAAAAGAGACCAGAAATGAAATTGGGGAAAATTTGGAAGCGATTTTTTATGGTAGTGATGTTGGCATGAATCGTCAGCGAGTGGAAGCCAATTCTCGGGCCAAATTTGTTTATAAAAAAAATGCGGACTTAGATACCGTGTTAGCAAAGGATGTTTTGGATTATGAAAAATTTTGTTGGGATTGTTGCAAGAAGATCATTCAGAATGATGACCCGAACCGCAGATTGGTATGTGTTCTAGTTAGTAAATTCGTTACTAATTTTATGATAGTTTACTTCTAATTCTAGATTTATATATCATTGTATCTATAGAAATAATCAAGTTGTTATTGTCATTAATTGCAGTTTGGAGATATGTTAAATGAATCTCCAGTAAGTAGGGGACTTGATTCCACAGGTTTAAATTTGGATGGGTTGAATTAGGTATGTGTTTTCTAATAGTTGTTCAATCTCCACTCTTTTGAATAAGATATCAACAACATTTATAATTTTGTATAAATGTGAACACATTGAATCCTAGATTTAGTTCTTAGTTTAAACATATCCTACTACTTGGGTAGGCTTGTCTCAATTCTCATTGGGAAATTTTGAAGAGGGTGGTAGTTCACAAGTATCATTTAATGTCTTAAAATCTTTTAAATCTAATGTGTTATAATCATTTAAATTTAATTTTTCAAATTTTCAAATTTGAAATGTGCTATATAGGGTAATGTGGAGAAGAGAGTATCTAAGAGTGTGATTGGGAGGGAGATTGAGATTGAGGAGGAAGTGGAGGAAGCACCTAGATTTGGGAAGAATGTGTTCATTTAGGATGATTCATAGATGTATGTTTTTTACTTCTATCAAATTTTTGTTTTCTTAAATTTTTAGTTTAGCCTTTTCTATTCAATGATTTGATCAATTATTTTGAAATATATAGAACCCCTAGATACGTTTATTTTTGTCTTAAATCGTGTACATTCAAACTTGTTTAAGGTTAGATCATGATGAAGACCTAATTTTGAACTTGAACATTTGAATATTTGAGAACAGACTCTATCCCACATCAGAAAAGATAAAGTTTCTAAATTTTCTTCGATTGCATTCTTTGTTTTCTTATTCAATAATGACATAGTATGGACATTTGTGTTTTCTACATGCAATGAAGTGAATTCCTTCTTTCCAGGGTAATGTCAAACTCTTAATTAAATTAGTTACTAATCACAAAAACCAACATTCAATTAGATTTACAGATAAGTTCACACATATTGTATATGTGACCTAGCTCACACATAATTTCAAAGAGAATTTCATTATATCTAATATGAATACATCCCATTTAAATGGTTTTTTAAGAATGTCTTAATATACATGTGCAGATTTGTGTTTTCTTCATGTACACGCAATATTATATGAGAACATCTATTCCATCGTAGAAAGAGGAGATAAGTATTTTCCAGAAGAATGGTTTTTAAAATGAAGATTTGTGAACTTTTTTAGATAATAAGTAGTTTTTTGAAAGAATTGATTAATATGGACATTTATGAGTGCTTTAGCTTGAAAGAGAATCATGGAATTTGATTATGACCACTGCAGAAGAAGAAATAAATATTTTACTGCTGAGGAAATTAATATTTTATTGTTGCGTAAATATGATCAAATAACATCACCAGGATGAGAATTTATGAAGGATTTTGGACCTTATCCACAAGAATAATTTCACCTCAAGGATTTGGGACTTTATCGACAAGGAGATAAGTATTTGATTGGAAGAATGACTTAATATGGAAATTTGTAAATTTTCTTCATACACAGTTCTAGATTTATTTTCAGATTATTATCTAAGTCTAACTCACAATTTGTTTTACCAAGAACACAATAGCATCACCGACACTAAGAATTCCACCTGAAGGATTTGGGACCTTATCCACAAGGAGAATTTCACCTGAAGGATTTGGGACCTTATCCACAAGGACAATTTCACCTGAAGAATTTGAGACTTTATTCACAAGGAGATAAGTATTTCATTGGAAGAATGACTTAATATGGAGATTTGTGAACTTTCTTCATACACAGTTCTATATTTATTTTCATATTATCATTTAACTCTAATTCACAATTTTTTTTTACCAGGAGCATAATTTTTCTCTTTAATTTCCTTTAAGATTTTAAATAAGATTTACAAATTGTTTAAATCATGTATGCTTAATTGGAGATTAACTATATTAAATATGTTTAAATGTGGTTGGGTATTTTATTATTTTTTATTGTTTATTTAATATTTAGTTACAATATATATGCTAATATGTGTTATTTGTTTTTTTATTATTGTTTTTATTGTTACAGATGTCTAAATTATAATTGGTGGAAAATATGTTTGCAATATATTTTGTGGGAAAGAGTACGTTGGAGGATGAGACTTAACTCTTTTGGTATGTATGCCAATTTTGTTTTAATTACAATTTTTGAATTATGTATTATTTCGCATGTTTGAATTGTAAATTTTTAATTTTTGAATTTTGTTTTTTTATAGGTATGAGATGATCTATCTTAAAGTGATGGCCTAGAGTCCAGGATTTTAGAGTTAAATGTCTTAGTTTTTGTTATCATCCAAAAATGGATGCGAAACTTATGTATTTTACAGTGTAACTATTCAGACTTTGATTATATATATATATATATATATATATATATATATATATATATATATATATATA
>JASDQU010105073.1:78268-96047 GCA_032191745.1 Picea mariana
ATATTTCATAATTTTAGAATTCAAAATATCTATTTATTGTCTCATTTTATTTCTCAAAGTTGATTGAAAAAAAGTGGCAAAGTTAACTAGTAATGAACTAATGTTTTGTATATTCTAATTTTTACAATGCATTAAATTAAATACCAAACTCTTAAATACTTTTCTGATATGTATTAATTTAAAATTTTCATTTTATGTTCACTGTCGACTGTTAAAAATATAATTATATTGGCATATTATGAAACAATTTTGGAAGAATAATTTTAGCAGATTAATTTTATATTAAAAGATTTATTTATTTTTTCTAGTTACTAATGACCTTGTTGGTTACATAGATGCACTTAACTAATAAAAAAAACTAAAGGGAAAACTAAAGAAAAGATAGGCATATGAGATCTTCTAAATAAATGAAATAATATAAGAATGTGTTGTTATTTAACTATTTAAGAATGTGCAAAGTCAATAATAGAAGAATGTCTTGTTGTTTATATATTTAAGAATATGCAAACTCAATAGATGGACAAGAAAAAAATGAACTTTCAAACATACAAGATTGTATCATTCCATATCTATTTAAGAATATATGATAGTAGACAATATGTTAAACCATGCAAAACCTATTTGAGAATATATGGTAGTAGAAAACACTTTAAACCATGCAAAGTCTATGCTGGTATGAATTGCACTAAAATGAAGAAATTTTCATGATCTAACAATTTCCTTTCAGAAAACTATTATTGGATTTTGGAAGAAGGTAAACAATGTGGAATTCAAAGGAGGAGGTATGCATTCAAGCATTGTGTTTTAGACATGCCAAGGAACAATACATTTTAGACATGTCAAGGAACAAAACATACTCCTTGTACAACTCAGATAACATGTATGAAACAAAATTATATTAGGAAAACAATTTGCAGGCTATGGTTTAGTACTATTCACATAAACCCACAGCTTTGTAAGGGTCTTCACTTGAATTTAGGCAAGGTTGTATTAATTTCCTTAATTTTGTTAGAGAAGAGATTTATTAATTACAATTTAACTCACTTGACTTTAGGCAAGGTTGTATTAATTTACTTAACTTTGTTAGAGAGGATATCTATTAATTACAATTTAATTCCAATGATTAACATTTCTAAATAAGTTTACATGAAAATCAACTTAATTATTAAAATGAAGATTCTAAATAATTTCAAATTTTAAATGTAAACCAACTTAATAATTATAATGGAGATATTGGTATATATATATACATGATATTATTAGTAAAGTGTTATTACAACAAGTAGAAGAGATGTTTAAATTGTTTTTAGTTAGAATATTAATTAAAAAAAAAAAAAATTACCACCTAAATAAGTCAATGTTCTCAAATCTAGGATATAAGAGATGTTCAACTCTACTTTGATTAGTGCAATAGTAATAAAAATAAAATTCTCAAGATAGAAGAGATGTCCAAATTAATTATAGGTAATGTTTATACAATAAAATCTTGAGATAGAAGAGATGTTCAACTCTTTTTTGGATTGTGTGATATTGATAAAATAAAATGCTCAAAATGATGTGACAACAAAATAAAACCTTAGAATGAAAGAGATGATCAACTCTTCTTTAATTTTATCATGTAGTCATTAAAAAAAATTTCAAATCTAGAAGAGATATTCACCTCAAAGTTTATATACCCTTAATAAAATAAAATCTCAAAATGAAAGAGATGTTTTTAATTTTTCTTTAATTTTGAGAACAATAATTAAAAAAAAATATTCAAAATAAAAGAGATGTTCAATTCAACTTTAATTTATATGATGTTTGTAAAATAAAATAAAAATCAGAATGAGTTAAAATTTGAAACAAGATATTATTACAATAGAAAATATAAAATATGTTTAACATTTTTTAAAATTAATGCAATATTATTAAAATAAAATGGAAAAAAATACTATTGAAAAAAGTAAGTGTTCAATGGAAATGGTGTTTAATAATTTTTTAGTTTAAAATAAAATGTTCACAATACAAAATGTATACAACTCAATTTTGATTAGTGTAATGCTCATAAAATAATTTTGATTGGTGTAATGGTTGAAAAACACAGATAAAATATGGTTGAACCGTATTTTATCTGTATTTTTAAGAATGATCCGGATTTTTTATACATACCCTTTTTATAAATATGCTATTTAGAAATATGGTTGAAAATAGTCGAAACAACTCATCAAATTCTAGAATGTACTTTTAATGAAAAATAAAAAATTATATAATGTACATGTGTTACTTGTTTAAAAACATCGTAATGGTATTTCATATTCAATTATTCATTCATAATCATCTATGGACATTTTTCATTTTCTAACTTTTTTTTGTATTGAACTTCTTTTAACTTTATGCACATTGCACATACCAAATGACTATATTGACAACTTGTGACATCTGACTGGTAGTATTGAAAGAAACATGAGTATAGATTTGATGGGTTTCTTGAAAAAAATATCATTTCAATACAAATGGATCCTCTTTCATATATAAAACCATTATCATTAAAATATTCTAATAGCCTCATCTTTTGTTCTGTGCATCGCATCAAATAATATTTTGTGTTTTCAGTATTGTATATAGGTGCAACCATGTAAAAAAAACTCCTACAAATAATTGGATATATTGGAGAACAAATAGTTCGTGTTAGATTATCACACAAGTACATCTACAAAATATTTGAAAAAAATTAAGCATAGAAATTACCTTCTCTAACAAGATCTGAAACTCGATCTCCATCAACTGACACTATAGTTTCATTTGATTCCATCTCCTCTGAGCTTGCAAGTAGCATTTTCCCTTTTACATTAAGTTTGATATGTCTCCAAGCTTTAACATATCTTGCATTTTCGTTTTTGCAAATATCTATGGATTCTGTGTCCTCTATGCAAACTGAAAAAAAAAAAGACTCATTTCTACTATCAAATGCAAACACATTTTCAAAACATTTTGTTTTAACTGAATGTATTTTTCGTGTCCCAGGTATTGGACTGGCGTCATATGAGATTGATCTATTTACATCTTGGATTCCAACATACCAAAAAAACCTACACAAGAAAATAACTTGTTAACTTGAAATCTCTCAAGAAAATGATTGAAGTTTGAATATAGATTTGAACACGTTCAAATAAAAATATCTTGTGCACATCTGTAACATTTATATATAGACACACCTACCCACATCCCTTGACGTATTATATTCATGTCTTAGCGCCATTTTGTACCATTCAAAAACATGTTCAATGGATTCAAATCGATCGGCATGAGGGTTCATATGATACCTTTGAAGAGCTCATTTTATACATGCCCCTACACCATCATGCTCTCCTTTTCCATGACCAGTCTCAAAAAAATTACAACAATGTGTAATGTTTAATTTTTTATGAAGACCACATAACCAATAGAATGATCGTGAAGATTTGAATTGACATGCACATCCATCTGACCATATCCATTGTCGATCAAATCTGATTTTGCGTTCTTTCAATGAATCATAAAATCTATCGAAACAATGTTGTACATAATGTGTTTCGTGTGCTCGATTATCAGTTATATAAAAGTGATATTATTTAATAATATGTCCATTGTCGTTGGTTCTTTCTATGTTATCAAGACTCTGTTGAGCATGCCTATATATAACTTGGACAAATATCATGACTTGATCAGAATGATAATATTCACTCTGTATTTCGTTCTGTGCAATGAATGTGTAATTCTTTGCAAAATCAACTACAGACAAAATTGTCCCTGGTGGAAACACTTCACGGGATTGTTTGAATTGTAGATCTTTCCATCGATCTCTATGTGAATGCTTGGTGTATTTATAAATCTCTTCCTCAAAATTCTTGAAAAAGTCTATCACACAGATTTTATCTACCTTCAAATCAATCCTTTTGGAAATAACTTTTAAATAATGTGGAGACGTGTTGTTGATATATTCATATCTCTTCCAATTGACTCTTATATTAGAAAATTATTGATCATTCATATCAATAGGATACATTGAATGAAACAAACTTAGATTTCCACAACGGTCACATTTATTTCCACAAACGCATTTTTTTTTGTAAAATAAATCATCATCTTCTCTTTCACATAAAATTTCATATATAAAAACACAGAATGTGGAAGGAGGAGGTGAACATGGCCATAAAGTTTTACCAAAATGAAAAAAAGTGTTGCAATACAAATCAAATTCCACATGATAATGACAAAAACAAGTTTCATAAATAGTGATGGGTTTAACAAACCATGGTTTTTGTTGCACGAATGTGTTGATGGAAATTTTAATTTCTTTGTGCTCTTCTTTGAACTTATTGAACAATTCTATTTGTGTCATTGGCAATATATGTTTTGGATGTTCTTCATATTGTTTTCATTCTATTCTTCATCGCAGCACATCCCTTGTATGTGTTGAAACACAAGATTCTTCCAACCAACAATTACGGGCCAATTCTTTAACATTTTCTACAAGTCTATCTTTGTAGGTTTGTTTAGAAATCACTTTCAAACAAATGATTTCATCATTTTCATCTATTTGAAAATGAAATATTCTATGTTTGTGCAATTTGTTTCTTGTTGGGTAAAAGAAAGGTAAACTATCCTTGCATGGTGTGTAAGGAATAACACTTCACCAAATGTAGCCATCACCTTGTCGAGTTTCATCAATACCTTAAGCGAGGGGGATCTCCTTCGCAACTAGTGGTATTAACAAATCCTTTACCCCAACAGCAAAATATGATCACACAAGTTACTTCACCTCCAACAAGGGGCAATGCAGAGTGCTCCTCCACAAATATTATGATGGTTAAATCTGCAGTGGAACTATCCACCCGAGCGATGAACTATGACTTCTAAGGATGGGAACCTTCATCTAAGGACCTTCCATCATATACACCACCCAATGGACCTCTCTATTTAGAGAAACAAGCTTTTGAACCTACAATCGACCCTCTAAAAGGGGTAATTCGACGGACTACCCATATTCTAAATGTTGAGGAAGCTCAACACTATAGCATAGTGGAATATCATGCCCAAGCACCATGTTCCATGTCAGCACTTGAAGTATTGAAGAGATGTCCTTTATAGTTGAAATCCTTTCTATCAACCATGGGGGAAATCAACCCTTTGGAGTCTAATATTATTTCCTTTCACACAAAACAAAGTGAGTCTTGTCTCTCACACCAATTTCCATTGCAAATCACAGTTGGTTGTATGAATAAGAATAGCTTTCATATGGTAATCGACGAAGGAGTGACCACTTGTATTATATCTTTTTCATGTTGAAAATACCATGGTTATCCATAGCTCACTGCATCTCCAACCATCTTAAAATATTTGCATGGACATTATTTCAAACCTCACAAAATTCTCACTTCCTTGCCCATCGAGTTCGACAACAAGACTATCTCCCTACAAGTTGAAGTGGTAGATGCCACACTTGACTATAATCTACTTTTGGGTCGCACCTGGTTCTATGAAATGAAGGATGTTGCATCCACTGTATTTCATGTCATACACTTTCCCCACCAAGGAAAGACAGTCACGATCTACCAACTGAATTATTGCACACCTAAATTACAATATCATCCTAGCACCAATGTGCCCTGCATAAGTGAATCTTCTAGGGGGTATGAAAGCATAGGTGTAGGTATGTTTAAAGATCCATTTCCTAGGGGGATATTACCCCTTCTTGCACCTAACACCACCCATGTCTGACATCCCCAAAAATAAAATATTTTTGAAATTTAAATTTGTGGAAATTTATTACGTTTTTAGTAAATTCGAATTTGAATTTTTTTTTCCATTTATGGCAATTCCAAAATTCAAATTTTATAATTGTAATTAATTATTATGACTGTTGGGAAGAGACCTGATTTGACCCAACCAACTATTTGACTATGACACTTGTATGGAAACAAAACATTTTATATTGATTACAGGAGGACAAATGGAACAACCATGTTAAATTTAGATGACCATGACTCCATGAGTGGGGAACATGTTGGAACTACCTCTAGATTGATTGTTACAAGTGGAAAATCAGTGATTTGGCCATTAGCAGCCCCTGAAAATCATGGATTTAGAAAGCTGTGAAAATTCCCAAGGGAGGGAAAAAAGACCTAGGCAAATTGATAAATGGCATATGTGAGGAGGTAGGACGCTACCAAGTATGCTAGGAAAAAGGAAATTTTCACTTGTTGTTATGAGAACTACTTGCTGAGTGTCAGGCAAGGAGAAGATTACTGACAGAGGAAGACATTGCTAAAGCGAAAATTCTAAGTTTGCCCTCATGGATTCATGGTTAGACTAGTGGGTGAATAGGACAAGAGATTTGGCTGTCCCATTCTACGGTTGGGAGAAATGTGGCTGTTCACTTTGTCTTCTCGCGAATTGATTCAGATAAGTTATTCTACTCTGTCTTTAGTTAAATATTAATATCACTGATAGATCTGTGTTTTTTTATTTTATTTCTATGAGTGAATCCTGGTCGAATGTTGTTGTGATAAGAGACTGATCAAATACCTCCTATTCATCAATTAGGAATGGATTATTTCTGCCGAAACATAATGCTGAGTAAACACTAATGAAATTGGATGTATCAACGGAAGAATTTCATTACTCCTGTAATAGGATAACCTCTAGGTTAAATCACACTTTTATTTATGATGAGTAAACTAATATTGTGCATGATGCGATTGCAATCAATTATATCGTCTTCTATGAATAATCATATTTCTGTAGGTAGCTATAGTATACTAGGAGTTTCAACTCATATACTAGTAAATCCAGAAGTAAAACATACACCCCATGCATGACAAGTTTTTCATAAAGATGCGTACAGGAAAATGCACCGTAGGTGTTGCATGTATATATAATTACATATTTATATACCTATATAAAGTACACTAATTTTTTGGAAATTTATACAACAAAACTGAAGCAACAGGAATGGTAAATATTATATATGTCTATCCAAATGTGATATACAATATACAACATCATTATGCAAATGCCATACCAGATTCGTAAAGTTTGGCGAATTTGAAATCTAAGCAAATATGGAACCCGATTAACAAATAACGACTATATCCAACATATCTATTTCTCTAAGGAAAATATAACGACTCATATTGTTGAGCCATTCTTATAGAGAACATATGGAAATTCAAAGTAAATATTTCATAGTCTGAATTGTAATAATGATCATAGCGTATATATATATCAGACAAGAACTGTAATTATAACCAAAGTAATTTTATATACGGTCGAGCACTTCGCCAAACCAAGGAATTATTATTTTGGCACTATACAAGTAAGAGAAATACTTGTGGAGACATATATGTATAATCATGCTTGACTTGTCTAAAGTTCCAAAAAATCAAAATAACAGTAAATATCCTGTACCCAACCACGATAGGTAACACCCTATCAGGTGTTGGAAAAATGGAAGTTCCTCCCCTTTATCCGGACAAACCAATTACAGAGATTAAATCATTCGTCCAACCTTAAAGATTCAGAAAATGTAATCCTAAGATAGACACTATTGTTTCCTGACCTTAAAAAAAACCTATCTTGGAAACTGAATGCCTTTTATGGGATCCGAAGCTCTCGTAAAACTGGGAATCTCGGAGAGGAAGAGACCCTGCAAGAAAACATAGATATTTAAAATTAATAACCGCATAAGAAAAGAGGTAATCAAGAAGATCATTGAGAAAATGCACAACAGAGTCCATAACAGACGAAAGAGAAATAAAAGTTGCCACAGATATATTCAAGAGTCTGTATTCCTTTCACAGCATAGTTGAAGTTCCGTCTAGTGGCTTGAAAGGGGGAGATGGGATGATAGAGTCTTGATGGGTACCCTTGCATACAACAGGACCCCACCATTAGATAGTAATCCAAATCTTACTCTCGAAGAAATGCCATTTATAAAGTAATTCAGAGACTGACACAACCAGATCTTAAAAGCATCATGATACAACATGCAATCTTACTGATATAAAGGATATTACTATTCGAATGTCTTTCGGAAAAAGAAAATACTTTCTCAAAATCTAAAACAAAACTATTTATCTCTGGAAATTTTTGCCCACAGACAGAATCAATATGCTGGAAAGGAAAACGAAGGTTGTCATTTTAACCATAGATTTTAAATTCATCACACATAGAGAACCTCTTTCCTTCCCCCTTAAAAACGTATTCGATACTTAGAACCCACTTTGTATGGAGGTCGGTGAATTTGTTTACACTAAAGGAAAGGGTATAGAGTCTAGAAGAGGAATAATAGACATAGAATCTACGACATGACTCCAGAGTGATGGGTTTTCGAAGGAAACCATGTTCCGCAAATAAAATATAAGAAAGGAATTCAGAATTACCGACCAAGAAGACATTCGCAATCCCGAGCTCTCCTAAGTAAGATCTATGCATGGAGATGGACATGTCTGAAGCTTTTTCCCTTCCAAATGAAAGAACCTCGAAGAAAATTATTACCACTAACGGATATAAGAAGAACGGGCTGAGACTTATTTCATCTATAATACCTCCAAATTATTGCAAGCTAATAAACAGAGCTGGTAACTAGCGAACAATTAGAGGAAATTGGAGGAAAGTAGAAGAAATTTTCCCCAGGGGAGCGTACCCTAACTAATCCAACCGAATAACATAGGGAAAACTAGTCCAATCTTGAAATATCTTAGGTGGGAATCTCACAGAATAGCGAAGACTGCCAAAGGAAAAAACTCCATTAAATATTTTAGCCAGTTACCTAAACATTCATAATACACAGGTGTATAACAGGGTTCAAATAAACTTACCAGATTAAGAGTGGGGTGGATAGATGACTCCCTCCCACAAAGAGCAAGTAATTCCATCAATGCCTGAGTCTAACACCAGAAGCGGCAACAATAAACTTTGGCAATAGGGTTTTACCACCAAATCTTACAACCCAAGAAACATTGAATGCTATCCATGCAAGTACTTGTCCCGGTTTAATGAGAGGAACAATGTAAAGTACCATAACCACGTTTTTAGGGAAAGGTGGCAAAGAATGGATGGGCACGCAAGTCGAACAGGAGGCTGAGGAAAGGTGTTGCAGAGAGAGTTTAATGCAACAATCAGAACTCTATTTAATACAAAACTTTGTCCCTGTATTTTTCCCATCACCAATTAATGAATGAGGATGACAACCGGTTGAGACGTTGGGTTTGATCATTATGTGTGTTCTTTCCTTTTAATATTTATTGGATGGACTAGGAAGTTGCATCCGAAAACTAGTCACGTCAACTTCCTTCTAGTTTTAAGAAGAACAATGTATACCTTAACAAAAACCCTAACTACCTAATGTCAGTTCTATGTGTATATCACCACAATTACGCGTATACAAAGACACTCCGATCTAAGTCTGAATCATTATAATTTACACCTAATAGACTTGTACAAATCCTGTATTCATGCTAAACAAAGGTTAAATGATACCCATCAGAATACGATTATGGTACACAACCATAATATTATCTTATGGAGGTATGTGAATTAATTCTGACAGCATTAAGTCCAAACCACTTTTTTTTTATGATGTTGTAAGGAGAAAAATGCATCATATTATGTTTAAGGGTGAGATAATAAACAACTAGACCTTTATCAAAGCATTATACAATTGTGATATGAGTGTGTTTTAAACACGGTAAACTAATATGATAAATAAAAGCACTTAAAAAAAAAAATTAAGTTGTGATTTTTGGGGAACATTAGACCATGTCTCTCCTATCAATATGATTTTCTCATCTACTAGTGGATCCCTCGGGTCATTTGATCCTTGGGTGGTACCTCATCTAGAGGATGTTGACTATGGATCATGTATCCCACTCACTTTGTCAAAGATAACCAATCCTCCCATCCCTTCATCATCTGTTGATAGTTATCAACAAATCCATCCTCATGTGGAATGTAATCAACCTTCTCCACCCCTATGGGTTGTTGACTCTCTCACTTCTCATGATTTCATAGATACTATGTTTCCTTCAGAAGAGGCCATCCCAGAAGTCATGGATTCAATTGATATTCCCATAGGGGATGATAATCATCACACCTTCCTCCCTTATTCAGAACTAATTAGAATTAACCTAATAAATCTTCCTCTCAGACTGGAGGCATTGGGTAGCAAATCTAGTCGATATCCTAGTTTTGACACTTTTCCACCTCGATTATCTTTTTCAGAAACTCCAACTCAATTTTCTATTATCCCTCCCATCAAACATTTGTTTTTTGTACTTCCATTATGCATGCTGAATTTGGAATCTAGATTACGTGCGTTGAAAAGATTCTAGGGACATTTTAAATATGGGGTCATCCATTGAACTTGAGGTATGTGTCTCTAAAATGGCATATAAGGAGAGGATTTTCCCTGCATTCCCCTCTTTGCATTATTAATTATCCATATTTCCTACACTATACCTTATGTTCCCACCACTTCTATTTATTAAATGGTTGCACTTTATTAGTATTTTTGTCTCGCTTCTTATTGTTTCTACATCGCCATTTACTTCTATTTCTTATTGCACTGTAGCCATGCTTGACCACTAACCACCTACTTACTTCCATTTTCAACACCCTGGTTGAAAACTGTTGTTATAAGTTCTCAGCATTTTCCATGTCTTCTTGCAGTCCATTTCTTTAGTCACGTTCCATGTGCATGGAAATTCATTGCATACCACTTGTTCTGTGCAGTTGAGCTTACTATTACTCCTTTGTCATGCTCAATAATCAACCATGACAAAGGTTCACCATGCAGTCTGCATTAAGATTTTTTTAAACTCCTTACACATGAAACTATTTTAAAGTGATATTTTTTCCTTTCACACTCGTTTAATGTATTTGAAAGGACATTTATTCGGTGTAATTTTAACCCTTTTTTGGACTAGATGGACTAATTATGAAAAATAAATACTCTAGTCAACATTGGCTAGAAGAGTTCTCCCTTGTGTTGTTTTATACTTTTTTGGGCTCGGGAGACTAAATTTATGAAAAAGACTACATTTGGAGTCTTTTTTGTCCTTTCATACTCCCTAAATATGAAATGACAAAATGATAATTTACATTTTTAGGCTCGTTATATATTGAAATGACCATTGAGCACCATTTTCTTTTGGATCTTTCTAGACTCCTTAAATATTGAAACGGTCATCGAGCACCATTTTCCACCTTGGGATCGGGAATAAATCCACGGGTGAGAATATCGAGCACACTTTTATTTTATTTTGCACTTGTTTCAAACATGAAAGAAAAAAAAAAGGATTGGAGGGTTTTACTATTTTACATATGGTCATCTTCACAAATGGGAATTGTCCATTGAGTCACCGTTGAACAATGCACATGTTTTGTATCTATGTACAATAGTTGGGTTATCCATTGTCTTTGAGTCATTACCATCTCCATGATGTCTCAAACTCCCCTGACTCGTTACTCTTCCAATCCTCCATGGTGACGGTTTTGGTCATTAATGAGTCAATTCTTCCAAGTAAATTTAATTGTCAAGTTGTTTTGTTCAAGAGAAGTTATTCTATGTTGGGGACTTTCAGTGCTTTATCCCATCCATCATGTCCATACCTGTGTCAATTTATCTCTACCATTACACTATTCACAACATATACCTTTACATGTTTCGTGTCCATTGATGGGGGATACATCAAGGTCATCCTTCAATAGATTTCATCCTTTCAACTCCAAATCATTATCTAGTTTTGAAATCTAGAAACTAGTTAGCGCCCTACGATTTGTAGACAACAACGAAAAATTCCATTGCATTTCAGCAATGGGTTTACATGATTGGATCATGTTGAATGAATCTATGAGTGTTCAATTTCAACTCATTTATTCACCCACACTAGATTGTACTAGGTATCTTGGGGTCCATAATCATCATCGGTGGGTCCCCTCCCATCTGTTAATGGTATACATCTATGACTAGTAATTAGATGGTTTCTACCATGCTCGACCCCAACTCATTTATTCAAATGTTGTAGATTCATACCATTCATATTTGGGATGAAGACCTGGGGTTGGGACCACCACATTACTTGATGGAATTCCCTCCCAATTTGCGATGGAGTTATTCATAAGTACTTCAAAGATTGCTCAGGAATTGAGTCATCTCATTGATTTGTATACTGTGACATATATCCACATTTGTATTTGGGCATGCCTATGTTTTCACTTGTGACATGGATCCACAATGTATTATTTCATGGCCATGATCTAATTGTTTGCATCATGCATGGATCCGTAGTGTACCATTTTGGCGGATCTGCTTAGTTTTTTGTTACCAAGCATGGGTATGCTCACCTCACAGATGCTATTATTATGTCGAGATGATGTTGGCTTATTTCCAGGTTCCTTCACCCAACGCTCTATGAGTTTGTTTGTAAAGTATTCTGCCCATCAAACACATCTTTTGACCTCACACTTTAGGGGGCATATGTTATACAGTTATTTTCCACCTGATCACTTGATGGGCATCATATAATGGTTAGCGGTCTGAAACACTAAATTATACCACTTTTTCCTTGATATTGTTCATTGGTCTTTGCTTATCCCTTTAGAGTGCGTGACCAAAATTTGGTGGTCTCTCCTTGTCCTCTTTCAAAGGGAAAATACTCGCTCCCTGCAAGAATGTAGGGCACAAACGAGTCTACTAATCCCTATTTAGGATTAGTTTCCTAGAGATGAGATTAAACCTCATATTGTATTTTGTTCAAACTCAAGAATCTTGCTATCTTGGGCATCTAGACCCTATCTAGATTAACCTTTGATATTATCTCTTTTATCATATATATTGAGGGTTTCTGATGGGAAAAGCGGAGAGAAAGAAGAAACAAAACTTGTTTTGGATGTTTGATTAAATAGCTTAGGCAAGGAACTTCATAAAGGACTGCATCAACATTATTTTTTGTAACTTGTAAACCATTTGTCCATTAATAGAAGAAGTAGAAGGATTTTCTCTTTGAAAGTTTGTTATTGTTATAATATTTGTAGGGAATTGATATTATTATGTTATGTCACTAGATCTATTATCCATTTATACATGATTCACTTGAACTTGTGAAAGCTTTCTTTGTGTCTCTATGCATGCAGATCCATGTTGTGTAAGAGTAAAGCTAACAACTAAGGAGCATGTAGGGACAACCATAAAATCACAAGGTAAGCCTTTCATTCCATCAACTCATAGGTCTTTTTATGTATCATTTAGATTTAGGAAAATCTATAGCTTGGATATATACTCTTAGGTCTAGTAAGAGCCTAAGGGAGGTAACTCCTGCGGGGTTCATTTAACCTACAACACTCATTACACTTTTATGCAATGTGGTACTAGTAGTTCATTCCATGAGACAAGATTCTCTTAGTGGAAGGAAGATATAAGAAGCAATTCACTGAAAGGCTTCTAATAAATAAAGGATGAGAAACCCACCTTCTGTTTCACTAGAATTCATCATGCATCATAATCCATATTATACATGGACATTGCAGTTGTGATGGTTTCATTAGAATGCTTCGTTATATCATTGGAAGAATCACATATGTTGCAGGAGGGTTTCTTAGCCGACTTTCAAATAGTGACATGTTATGACATAACCAACCCAAGTCAACCAAATTCAACCTATGTTAAATAAAACAATAACTCATGGTATTTTATGTAATAAATGCATATGTAGCACATGGTACTGAATATGAAGATAAAGGGAAACTAATAGTTAGGGTTGGTTAGGTGACTATAAATAAGAATGGAATCATCCTTATGGTATATATCAAGGATCATTATTATATTAGATAATTTATCATTTGCAGGTTAGCCCCTCAAAGGAGCAAAAAGGAGCAAGTGAATAGGGTTTTTTCCTTCCGTAAAATGATTATTGTATGGTGTTACCCTACTTTAAGTATTTTGTCTTTAAACTATTGGAGATTTCTTAGCACATTATTCAATATGTTTCTTGGTTTTCTTGTTGATAACTAAAGATCTTAACAAGTGGTATAAGATTACTTTCTCAAATTTAGAGGAAACACTTTTTTCTTTTCTTCTTCCACATTGTTTTGTGACATTTTCTTTCTTGACCTATTTACTAGATCATGGCGATGCCAATGCCATTAGAAATAGAGTGGTGAGGGTGTTTCTAAATTAGATGTATATTTATGAATCTAATATGTATCATTGATGGCGATGCCAATGCCATTAGAAATAGAGTGGTGAGGGTGTTTCTAAATTAGATGTATATTTATGAACCTAATATGTATCATTGAACTTACATGTATTTCAAATTGTGGCCCAAAAGTCTCATGACAAATTGGTGTGTCTTATTTTTTTTTTGAATAATGTTGTCATTGTTGTTGGACTAGATTAGGGTTTCTTCCTCGTGATTCGAACTCATCACCCTGAGCCGTGAATTTAGGCACGGTGCGGCAGGATTGGAGGCACAAATCCAACAGCAACCAGGCTGCTTGCCACAAGTGGTACTGCCAGAGAACAGATTGCAGATTTTAATACAAAAAGAAAATAATCTAGTAACTAACTCCTCCTACCTGAGGATTGACACCTGGCTCACTGGAATAGCGTGCCTTGTTGGATTAAATCTTGTATCTTCCACTGTATTTATCTGTGTCCTTTATGCGTGGAATATCGGGAAACCGATCGCTGTCCTATACCCTTGCCCGATCTCAATCCCAGTAAGGAATAAAAAACAGATCAAATAAAAAAATATATGGATTAAAATACGCTCTTTGATTGCGATTACTACCGATAATGTATAATATATGTGCATTTCTTGGACAACACACCCCAACAAACAGCATTTATTTGTCTGTTTGCCACAATGTCTTGTGCCTATAATTTCTTCACATAAAACAGTGTTTTTTAATTTGAAGTTTTCGCCCATTTTGAACTATTCTGATTATTAAAAGTTAACTTGGAATAAAGAAATTGTCTGATCCATAAATTTTGATTGCTGGTTATATGACTGGCAGCCATAAAATGGTTTATAAATTTCATATATATAATTTTAAATAACATAGGGTTAGATCGAAAGAAAACAAGTTAAAACATATAAATTATGGTTTATAATAAATTTCATGTATATAATTTTAAATATCATATTGTTAGATCGAAAGAAGAGAAGTTAGCAACCATTTTATGGTTTATAAATTTCATATATATAATTTTAAATAACATATGGTTAGATCGAAAGAAAACAAGTTAAAACATATAAATTATGGTTTATAATAAATTTCATATATATAATTTTAAATATCATATGGTTAGATCGAAAGAAAGAAGTTAAAACATATTAATATTAATTAGATGAAAAAATTAAAATTAAAATTATTAAAAAAATTTAAAAATGATTATTTTAATTTTAAGAAATTATTGTATATTCCATATGGATAATTTGATGGTGAAAAACTTGGTTAAAAGTCAGCTTGTACAATTCTTTACCAAAAAATGAAATAAATCATAGATACGAAATGGATCACAGATAGATTTTAAAGAATTTTTTTTGTTCATTGTAAGTTTTGGAAAATCAAAATAATTTGTTAATTAAAATTTTTAATTTTAGGTTTTTGTTTAAATGTTTGTTATATATAATTTTATTAGATTTTTGTTTAAATAATTTTTTTATAGATAACTTTATTGCTTTTAGTGGGATTAATAGTTAAGAATATGTGTTTCCTTTTAAGAGGTCATAAATTCAAGTCCGGAGGGGGTAGGGTATGTATACCTCCATAGACTTTACTAGTCAAATCGCTGGACGGAGGGAGTCCCTTGTCCCACAAACAAGGGGGTCTTATACAACAATTTGGTGTCTGGCTTGGCCGTGACCTTATATATCTATATATATATATATATATATATATATATATATATATATAGATAGATATTTATTTATTTATTATTTTCTATTTATTTTATGAATAGTAGAGATAATAATGTGGTATGTTTGGTATTGATTTATTTCAAGGTTATTATGAGATGATCTTCAACCATGTTACTATTTGTTTATATTCTAAATTTTGTTTTTGGATAGAAAATTTTGTAATTGTCCAAAAAAAAACCTTGTATTTGGTGTATCGACATAGCACAACAAGATTAACAAACTTTGAATATGATAAGGGAGGAAAAATAGATTATAAATAAAAAATGATTAAAGATATGCATTATCCATCTTACTTCCCATACCATAAATCTACAACTTTGTTTGCAAATAAAGCTTCATTTATATAGATGAATTCTAACCTAAATCTTGGTCTAAATCCATGGCAACCATCAACCTATTAAACCACAAACCTATTACACATCAAGATTTATTAAAAAAATTCATCATAATTGTAATGTGTTTCAATATTAAATTTAATCCGATATTTGATTGATGAGGATATGTTATAAACCTATTACACATAAAAATTTATTAAAAAGATTGGGCATAATTGTAATGTGTTTCAATATTGAATTTAATCTATTATTTGAATGATGAGGATATGTTATGGGAGTCAATCCATGTGAAAAATAATGGCTCCATGTGTGGATATGTAATTTCATTGTAAATATTGCTACTAAAAATATTAAGAACAAGGCCTAACTAGAGAATATGTGTTTGTCCTGATGATGAGTTAAGATTATGGTGTGGTTTTATGTTTCCATGTTGTGATTATGTTATGTAAAAGAATGGATAAAGAGAAAATATGTAATAATATAACATCCAACAAAAATCTTTCTTAAAAAAGAAAACCATGATACCACTAGAAAGAAAGAGGAAATTGGATTGAAAGGAGATACTCAATCCAAGGTTTCTCATTTTCCTAACCTTACCCTTTTCCTTATTATCATGTTGTTTATTTAAACCTAAAACACCAATCATTGAATGTAGGTGGTGATTGGTGACAAAGTTTACCTCCCATAGCTATGAGGGCAAGGAGATTGAGTACAGTAGGAGGAATGAGTGTAAGAGACTACATCCTCATATGAATACAAACATTTTCTATTCATGTGCACTCTCATTCTTCATGAAAATTTTAATCGGATCGTAATCTCATTATTATAACCATTGGTTGTTTCTCCTCGTGTCATTTCAACCACATTATCTAACACCAAAGACACCATTGAGGCTAGAAGTTGCATTATCATGTATGGGAATGAGATTTGAACCTATGGATGGTCACATATAGTTGTATAAGTCAAGGTAATGGATTTGAAAAGATAGATGGATGATTACAAAAGAGCATAGACACTAGGCTACATAGGAAACCATCCCTTTCCTATAGATTTTTTCTCATTGAGTGCTCGAGAGCTAAGTAAAACTAAACTAGGTTACTTATAAAAGAATACAATAGATTTCACTCCTTTTTCACTCATTGAGGAGCACTAGAGGGAAGAAGATAGATGAACAATTGTCTTCCTTGTGTTGGGTGCGTAGTAGAAGGGACTGTTATGGCTATGCTTGTTGGACAATTACCAATAGTGTTTGGTGGTGAACATTTAGCTAGTTTTCAAAGAAACTAGGTTCGCTAAGTGATGTAAGAGTGTCCATAGTTTTTTTTTCCTCGTAGTATCATGGCCTATATTGGGCGTGGAATCCATAGTTGATTCCTATAGTTGAATTGAAAATCGATTCTTAGCAACTAGTTTGATGCACTTGAATTTATTTACAAATAAGTATATACATATATATATCTTGGATATATATATATATATATATATATATATATATAT
>JASDQU010105073.1:96895-123061 GCA_032191745.1 Picea mariana
TCTTATTTGTGAATGATGCTCATTATTTATGTTATCCATATTTTGTATAATATTGATGATCACTTGAAGAAAGATTAAGAATGTTTTAATAGACTTAAAATTGTTTAAGCACAATAACAACTGGTTCACCCCCCCCTCTCAGTTGTCTTAGTAATTTCAACAACTAGGACATGCGACTATCACATCCTATTTGGACTTCACTCAGAATTTAATTGAGAGGTTTGATAAAAAGGACCCAGAACTACATTTTAGAGAGTTAGCACAACTCAAACAAGAAGGATCATCAGACAATTTTATCACAGATTTTCAAAAGCTAGCAGTGATAGTGTCAGACATATCAGAACAAAGTCTTTTCATGGTGTTCATTGAGGGGTTGTTAGAACCACTTCCTGGTTGCGTGAAAGATTTCAAGCCTAAGACCTTGCAAGATTCTATTATCAAGACAAGGGACATGGAGGGCATAGTCCCTAAAACAAAAATTTTCTCCAAACCCTTTATTCCACAGAAAAAAAGGGACAAGAATCCTACTGGGAAGGAAGGTACGAGAAAGGAAAGGTTGGATGAGGCAACAAGAAATGAGTTAAAGAGAAAGAACCTTTGTTTGAACTGCAAAGATCCATGGGAACCAGGACACAGGTGTTAGAGGAAGGGTGAAGCCCATTATATTGAGGTACATTCAGACTCCGATGAGGAGGAGGAGGAATATGAGGTTTCTCCTAAGGAGAGAAAAGAGCAGAAGGAGGAGACAAAGGAGAAGAATAGTGAGGAGGTCAAGGAGGTTATTATAGCCTCATTATTAGCTACCCCAAGATTCAACACATTCAGAGTTAGAAGATTCATAAGGGGATAGGGAGTCACAACCTTGATTGATGGTGGAGAAACCCACAACTTTATTGATGCATCCTGGGTCGCTAGGAGATGAGTAGATACACAAGACTTTGAGCATTACAAAGTAGTGGTGGCCGATGGATTTAATGTGTCTTGCACAAAGAAAATCTCTAGATTGGCCTTGAAAATCGGTAACTACATCTTGACAGAAGAATTTTATGTGGTAGATGTGGAAAATTCAGATGGAGTGTTGGGAGTTTAGAAGGTTCAGACATTTTGGGAAATTATCACAAACTACAAACATATGACCATGAAGTTCTTCACACGATGAGGGAAACAGGTTGTATTGCGAGGCATGGTGAATAATTCTCCTATAGTAGTATCAAACAAAAGGATGGAAGTGATATTCAGACATGGATATATAGTATATGCATCACAATGCTTTATCACTTCCCAAATAGGTGATGAAGGAACAAGGTATTATCATGTAGACATCGAGGATTTATTGAGAAGAAATGACAAGGTATTTGGGAAGATACCTCCAGGGATACCTCCTGACAGAGGGTTTTGAGTACACCATAGAAATTGAAGAGGGGGCCAAACCAGTGATAACCTCCTTGTACATGCATCCCAGGAAGTTCAAATATGAAATAGAAAAAGCAATCAAGGAATTTCTTGAAATGGGGCACATAAGAGCCAGTTCCAATGTGTTCTCTTCTTCAGTGGTCTTGGTCAAGAAGAAGGACAAGACAATGCGGATGTGTATTGATTATCAGACCTTAAATAAGAAAACAATAGAAAACAAGTTCCCTATACCCATGATCGATGAGCTACTAGATGAACTACACAGAGCAGTGTATTTATCGAAGATTGATCTTCGATCTAGATATCATCAGATCAAAATCTATGAGGAGGATATTCATAAAACTACCTTTACGTGCCATTATGGGCATTATGAATTCTTGGTCTTGCCTTTCATATTGACCAATCCGCCTCCTATTTTTCAATCATGCATGAATCATATAATCAGGAAGAAGTTGTGGAAGTTCCTATTATTATTTTTTGATGATATTCTGATATATAGTCAGACCTGGGAGGAGCACTTGACACACTTGGAGGATATTCTGAGCATTATGGATGAGTAGTCCTTATATTCCAAGGAATATAAGTGAAAATTTGGTATGAAAAAAATTCTCTACCTGGGGCACGTGGTTAGCGAAAAGGGTGTGCATGTTCATAGGGAGAATATACAGGCTATTCTAGATTGGCCACCACCCAAAAACATCACAGATTTGCGAGGGTTCCTTGGGATTTATTATTACTTCAGGCATTTTGTGTCAAGATTCTCTCAGTTGACCGCCCCTCTTACAGATTTCACTAATAAAGGGGCCTTTTGTTGGATAGAAGATGCCTTAAATACCTTTGATAAGATGAAGGAAGTGATGAGTTCCTATCCTGTTTTGGAACTTCCCAACTATAGTCAACCCTATGTGTTAGAGTGTGACACATCTGGTGTGGGAATAAGAGTTGTTTTGATGCAGTAGAAGCATCCCATTTCATATGAGAGAAGGAATATCTACTCCACAAAGAAAATTTATACCATCTATGAAAAGAATATGATCTCCATTATGCATGAATTGGAAAAGTTCATACAATACCTGGTAGGTGGGAAGTTTGTGGTCAAGACTGATCATAACAATTTGAGACACTTTTTGTGCCAAAGGGATCTTAGCGAAAGGTAGTAGAAATGGGTTATTAATGTTCAAGCCTATGACTTCAATATTGATTACATCAAAGGAAAGAACAATGTAGTTGCAGATGTTTTATCTAGGAGACCTGCGATGTGTTCATTATCAAAGATATCTGTCGATTGGAAATCTGATCTTTTGGTGGATTATTCCAAGAAAAAATGTGCATGTGATATGATGTATGACATTCTACAGGATGACAGGTACAAGGTGGTATATGATATCATCTACTACAAAGACTGCATATACTTGGTTCCAGAGTCCACATTAAAGGAGAAAATTATGAAAGCCATGCATGACACACCTTTATCTAGGCATCCAAGATATTTCAAGACATATAGGAAGATCAAAGAGAGATTCTAATGGAAAGACCTCAAAGATGATGTACTGCGACATGTGCGGGAGTGTGTAACTTGTCAGCAAAGCAAGTCGAAGAAGACCCACCTTGCAGGATTACCTCAACCGCTTCCCATTACAAAGAAGAAATGGAAAATCATTTCCATGGACTTTATCAGAGGATTTCCGAAGACACAGGGAAGAGATTGCATCTATGTGGTGGTCAATAAGATGAACAAGTTTTCTCATTTCTTTTCCATATCCTTAGAGTACAAGGAAACACAGGTAGCAGATTTATTCTTTAGGGAGATATTCAAGCTTCATGGGTTGCCGAAAAACATTGTTAGTGACAGGGGCAACCAATTTTTGAGTGCTTTTTGGCAGGAGTTTTTCAAACTAACATGTACATAATTGAATCCCTATACGATTTACCACCCATAGATAGATGGCCAAACAAATACAGTGAACAAATGGCTAGAAGGGTATTTGCGTAACTACGTGAATGGACAACAAAAGACATGGGTTAAGTGATTGCACTTGGGTGAGAATTTTTATAACACCACTCATCATATGTCCATTGGGATGTCACGATTTAGATAATTATATGGATATGATGGTCCATCTTTTGTAGACTTGGCATTTGTGGATATTAGGCCCCCCAAGGCCAAAGATTAGATTCGAGAGAGCCAAGACATTCTTAAGGCTCTTAAGGATACCATGCAGATTGACTAGAACCAACAAAATATATATGCATATATGAACAGGGTAGAGCACACCTTCGAGGTAGGGAACTTGGTGTTTCTCAGGCTGTAGCCATATAGACAGTATTCTCTGAAGAAGAATGGTGCAGAGAAACTTAAGCCACAGTTTTACGGGCCTTACAAGGTGACCAATAGAGTTGGTGAAGTGGCTTATGATATGGAGTTTCTAGAAGGGAGTAAGATTCATAACATGTTTCATGTATCATGTCTCAAAAAGGCATTGGTACAACACAACATGAATTCAACATAACTGCCTCCATTAGATGAGGAGGGGCATCTAGCACTGATTCCTGAGGAGTTATTGTAGGTTCAATAAAGGAAGCTTCGTAACAGGGTAATCAGGGAATATCTAGTTAGATGGAGAGAGTTTCCCACAAAATATGCCACTTGGGAAAGTGAACAAATTTTTCAACATTCGAATATGCAATTGCTTGAAGAAAAGAGATCTCGGAAAGGGAGGATTGTGATGTCCCCTTCCGAGTGATCATGGGACTTGCACGCAATAGACTAGGTGATTATCGTAGGCTATAGTCTATAAGAAGGGAATTAATTAATTATTTAATGTCCTAAGGGGGAAAAGTTCTTAACAAATTGACATTAGATAATTAAAAAGGGGGGAAAAGGGCAAAAAACACCTAAAGTGACTTAGGAAGAATATGAAATGTCACTTAAATTGATTAAAAGGTAAAAGGGTCACAAAAGAGTCAACAAATACATAAAAGGGAAAAGGGAGGGTGCCATATCACATTCTAGAATTAGCATTTTTCTAATTTTATCATTGAGAGAGCTTTTGTTGTTTTGGAACTCTTAGGACAGAAACCCTGGGAGGATTTTCAGAGATTGTCTTCAGTGGTGAGACCACCCACCCTAGTTGGTCATTTTCAGGAGGAAATCACTTATATTTCTTCATTGAGCTTCAAAGTGGCAGAGGATTCCTTGTTGCTAGCTATTAGTTGCATATACGTACCTGGGTTTTACTTAGATGGAGATTTGTTGGGTGCTCAGCAGATTACTTGTCAACTGAGTCTATTTTTTCTTGTGTTGGGTGCAATATTACAAAAATGGGTCGATTTCCTTCTCAGTGGGATACATGGGTACAACTGGGGTCGAGTTTTCCTTCCTCCTGGGCACATTACCTGGCATATGGGTGCATATCTTGTTGGAGGTAGCACTATTTTTCTGTGTGGGATGAGTTCTTTCACTAGAGGAGTCATGGACTATTCATGGGTGAGTATATCAGGAAGTAGGGCCAATATTTAGTTCATTCAGTGATTGGATTTATTGTTGGGAGTTTGCACGAGCATTGTGGGTCAAGATATCTTCAACTGGGGCCTAGTTACTCACTTTCCAAGGGTCAATTTTGCTTGGGAAGGACTATTGTTCCTACAACAATCAGCTAGAAACCTACAAATAACTCCTATAGGCATGTATATTGTCTATATGTTTGCTGCACATTTTTCTAAATTATAGGCAACCCATTGTTGATGAACAATCCATATTTTTGTCTTCTTTTGTTGTTGTTAGAATACTTGTGAAATGGTATGATGTACTATTGCTAAATAAATTGGATGATAAGTTATGAATACACATTTTTCCCACTTTCTTATGTATTGTTGACAAGCAACCATAATTGCTAGCTAAGAGTAAAAGATTCACATATCAATTGTTTGAAAAAATGTCCATGTCAGTAAACTCAATGGAAACTTAGAAAGACAAATAGAAAGGAACATTATAGTTGGATTGAAAATTTCTCCTTAGCAATCATTTTTGGGGACGTGCATTTATCTATAGATAAGTATTTGTATAATCCTTTGTTGTAATACCTTCTATTTTCTTTTTCTTTTCAAAATGATGTGTGATGCCTTGAATTTAATGTGAAATGTATGAAATTGAAATTATGAATTGTTATTATTTTTCTATATTGTTTATGCATATGAATTCAAAATGACATTTATGTTGGAGTTTGAATTTATCCTAATATTTGGTTAATTAAAGAAATAATTATGCATGGAATACCTTAATGGCCAAGAAAGACATCTTATTTTTTGACAAAGTGGTATTAGAGTTCAATTTTTATAATTGGACTACTGTGGGAAATTGATGTTAACTTTTTGATAAAAGTCACAGTTCCATGCCAATTGTTTGACTAAAGACCTAAGTTCAAATTGGTTATTTTTGTTAATTTGAATGATTATCTCTCAACTAAATTGTTTTCTTGCAAGCATTAATGAATTTTAATGACCTTAGAATGCATTGAATTTGAAATAGTGTTGATCATTTCAGCATTGAATGTCCCTGAGACTCTTCTATTCATTTGATCTGCTACATTTGTTAGAGGCATGCATTCATGAAATTTTAATTTTATGAGTATGTTTTGAAGTCCACTTTGTGTTGTGCATCAAATTTGGATTGTTGGCATAGCCACAATTCAAATTATGTATGCACATTAGCAGTGGCCACAAAATAAATGCCAATATAGAGTAAGAGCCTTCGAATAACAATCAATTGTTTTAAGTTTGGATGCTAATCAAATCTTGTAGGCCTTTCTAGGGTAAAGTAAAATAAATTTTATTTTTATCTTCAATGTGTTACCATTGAAGTGGGCTCATGCCCCTTTTTGGTGAATATCAAAGTTTTCTTTGAATTGGGCTTGAATGTCCCAGTTTATGTCTAAGAACAAAGTATTAACTTTGAATAAGGATGGAAACCTTTGTTTTGTTAGAGACCAAATGCCTTGATTTTTTGGCATCAAGGAACATATTAAAAAATGGTTCAATGACTTATCTTTCAAAATGGCCAATGGCCTCATTCTTTGGCATTGACGAACATATTTGAAAATGTTCTGATGAGGCATTTTTCAAAATTTTCCCAATGCTTATTTCCTTACATTAAGAGGATCTTTTGAAAGTGTATGATGGAAATATTTTGAAATAACTTGATGGTTTATTTCTTTTCATGGGGAGGATATTTGGAAAGTGCTTACTGGCGATATTTCCCAATGGTTTGTTTTCTTGAATTAGGTGGATCTTTTTGAATGGATTGTAGTTCCATTCTAAGTTTCATAGATTCTTTTGGTGTTACTTTGCGGTCACGGGGGATGCCTGCAAACAAATTATTATTGAATGAGATAAAAAATTTAATTGATTATGTAATAGTTCTATATCGATGGTCCATACTCATTTCGTCCTTTGGGACTTTCGGTTATTCATTCCCAATTCTCAACTCTCCCGAAGTATGATTCCCCAAATAAACCTCGAGCACATTGAATTCATCTAACGATCCATCTTTGATGTGAAAATCTTAACATGATCCAATAGTTGTCATGATTTCAGCTATTAGGGATATCATGAGTCCTTGATCCAACGACTATGGTTAGTTCTAGATCAATGGTCTAGATTCATTTCGGCCTTCGGGACTTTGGGTTATTCGTTCTAAAATCTCAAACATCCCATAGTGAGATTTCTTGATTAAACATCGAGCAAGTTGACTTCATCTAACGGTCCTAGTTTTCCCGAAATATACATCAGTGGACATGATTCTCCCTCGATTATTTTGTAGTTTTACTATGGGGATTTGAATCCTAATCGCATTTCTGCAATGTGCTTTCCCTTTTGATATTTTTGGTATATTCCTCTGCATGTTTTTCATAAGAAATCATCATCCCTGCAATGCTCTTTCCCTTCTGATATTTTTGGTTTTGTACTTGGATTCTAACTGATCGAGACCATTGATCTATGGGAATTGATCCCGATGGTGTTTTGCATTGCGTTGATCTTGTAAAATTTAATATGTTGCCTCTCTTGAGCTTTAGGTAGATTCCTCTACATGTTGTTCCTAACCACTCATCATCACATCATAATGGCATCGGCTGTTGACATCAATGAAAACAAATTAATGAAAATATGTCTAACAACCAATTCTTTGTGGTCACTCTCTAGTCCTCTTGAAGGAGAGACCAATGCTTTGTTGGCACCCTATGGTCATTAACAGGGTGTGACCATCCTCTAAAATCCATTTTTTGAAGGCACATCCTTCAAACAAATCCCACATATGTGTCTGTCCCTTCTTCCACCCCTCCAGATCTCTCTTGGATCTGTCCCAACAGTCATTGCCACAACATTTTTCAAAGTAATTTTGAAATTATTCCTTTTGTGTGGCATTTTGTTTATTTGATTAAAAGAACATTTTGTTTTTGTGGGTATGGTTTAGATCATCTTTTCTCATCCCCCATAATTTTAGTGTTCATGGCACTTTTTTGAAGCGTTAATTTGTTTTTAAAAATCTTTTGGGTTTTCCTTCAGATTTTCTTCCATTGTTTAAAAAACTCCAACTCTCCTCATTTACATCTCATCTTAGAGTGAAATCCTTTTTCAAGTTATTTGAAACTTTTTTTTACCATGGAAAGCTTGAGTTTTCTACGTTGAAGACATCTTTGTGGTTAAACAGTTTCTTCCTTGGGTGCTTGTTTTCTCTGCCTTAATTCCCTTTTGATTTATTTTCAAAGTGTCATTGAATACTTTCATTTTGATTAAAAGAAAAATCCAAAGAAGTGTCTCTTTTGAGTTTTCATGTGATTTAAAAAGAAGAAAACAATTCCCATCCTACTTTCATAATTTGAGTGTCTTGGTACATAGTTCAAAGAGATTGTTTTTGTTTGGCATTTCATGAAAATTAAATTGATAGTTTGGAATTTCAATTTATTTCCATTTGTAAACATAAAAGTGAAAGTTGCATGTTTTTGGGTGTTTACTTCCATTAACAAGAAAAAATATCTTTTCTCTTTCCCAGAGATAGAATTTATTGAAAGAAAAAAAAAAGTTGCATTTCACTCGTTCTGCAAAGTTTTGGAGTCAAGTCATGACATCATTAGTTTCACGTTCATACACCATTATGATTAAACAAAATATTAAAATAAACCAACATGCTAATAAAATTATCTTGACATTTTTGTTTTTAGTACACCAATAGTAGCTTCGATCTAGAGTATTTGGACTAGGAAAAGTGAGAAAATAGTCCAATACTACTACATAAGACTATAGAACACTAAAGAGGGTTAAAATCCAACTATAGGCATATTCAAGAACCCCCTATAACACAAGTGATAAACATGAGGTCGTGTGTGGAAGAGAAGTGAAGATTACCCCTTCAAAGATTTACCAATTGTAGTGAAAATAATGTGTATTAGGGGTTTTTCTTGAGTGTTATTGGTTCATTTGGTCTCGGTGCTTCATGTATCTTGAATCTGGTTAAGTAGTATTATTGGTCCACTTATCTTCAATACTCTATAAGAGCTTCATACTTTGTTATCCTTCCCATAGGTTCAGTCTTGACTGTCGACTGTACCCCTCAGAGGTCGACTAGGAGTTGGTAACCCTAGTGACCTTTCCTAGGTATCTACAGAGGTGATTGTGGGGGGATTTCCATGGTACCTATGGAAGCTATTGTATCAAACTTTTATTACCCTTGGAGGGTGATCTAGCGAATTGAGGGTTTCTAGCACTGATAAGGGATATTACATGGAGCTCGGGGTAACTACTTATCATATGTTCATTGACAACTTGACATACTGTCTTCAGAAGATCCATCTATATACTATTACTTGGTTGATTACCCATAATTTTTTCTTATGGGTGTGTTCTTTTGACATTCATAGTTGGCCTTAGGGATCCTTAATTATATTATACTTTCACCATGGCCAACCAAGGTCTCCAAATATATCTAAGAATACAAGGGTTGGATCCCAAAGAACACGATATTCCACAGAACCCTTCTAACAAAGGAACTATTAACAAACACGTTTCTTATGAAATCAGGAGCATATCTCACCCAATTGACCAACCTGAAGTATTGGTTGAAACCATAGAGGAAGGCTCTATCCCTCCAACAAATCCATCGTTTACTGGTCCTTATAACCCACTACTTGTTGAGTTTCCTTCAACAAGGTATATTGATAATTTTTCTTCTCACCACTTTCCACCCGATATGTACAGTAGGTAATATTCTGGAATGCACGCATCAACAACTAACTATATAGATGGAATAGTAATACCCTTAGTTGATCCTAAGATATCCACCCTAGCACGCATTACAATTGTTGACACTTCTTATTTATGGGAAATGATGTTGACCCTTGTTACCCTGATTCAACAGTCGGTGAGTACAACTTCTCTTCCTTCATATCTAAATACACACTTTCATACATCAAGAATATTACTTGGTCATCCTTTATGGACTTCATCTAGTCTAGTGGCCAACAGTGCTACTACCTTATGTCATGAGACAAGTAGCTTTGTTTTTCCTCCTCCCAATCAAGGTGTTAACCCAATGAAAGTTCCACAAATTGTTCCACATACACCTGGGGGTCACATTACATGTGGAGGGACACCTTTGTCTATATTGCAGTACCCCACTGGAGGGAAACCCTCAACTATGGGTCAGTTTCAAACTGGGGGGAAACCTTCAATTGAAAGTCAGGTTCCACTTGGAGGGAACCCTCTAACTGTGGGACAATATTCAATTTAAGGACAACAATAACCTAGTGGGAAACCTTCATCTGTAGGACAACAACAAACTTGGAAAGAACAACCAACTGGGGGGAAACAACATTTTTGGTCCAAATAACCAACTAGGGGTAAATAACCTATTTGCAACCAAAACTTAGTTGGGGGGAAACCAACTAGAGGTCAACAACCAGTTTGGGAAAAACCCAACATTGGAAACCCACCTCACTCCTAGGGTAAGAATGTTCTGGAAAAACCCTACAGGTATTCATAGTGGTTTATTGTATATGGGAGTTCCAAATACTCCATGGGGCCAAACTAATCTGGTGGGAATCCCTCTGCAAGGATATTTTCCCACTCAAACAACGAAACCCATGTTCCCCATTTGCCAACCCTCTCAACCTCAATATATGGGATGACCACCTCATTTCAACATGCCATCCCAACTTGCATATGGTCCTACTCGTACCTCAATGCCACATCCACATTAGAAGTATACACAATCAAACCGACAACTACCTTTCTTGGATACATTAGATCTATCGGATTTGTCACATTTGATAAGTCATCCCATATAACATGCCCCATTTTGGCCCCCTGTCCATGCCTAACTACCGTCCGACATCCCGAAATTTGATGGAAAACCTATAGAACATATTAACAACCATGTTATGACCTTCTATCGATTGTTTTATTCTAACTCCCTAGTGGATGATTCAATTTGATTACGAATTTTCTAGAGAACTCTCATATGTTCAGAAGGAAAATGGTATATTGAGTTGTCATGTAACTCCTTTGTAAAATTTAATTCTCTTTGCATGGATTTTCTCACACATTTCCAACTTCCCATATAGTATGAGAACAATACCAAGCTTTTAACCTTGCTTCGACAATCAACCTCCACTTATATTTATGATCATATTCATGAATGGAGGTGACACCGATGGTTTATTAAAGCCACTGTTCTGGACCAAGTCCTGACATATTGGTTCACAAAGTCACTCCTCCTTCCCATTACTAGAGATTTCTCCATGGGAGGTATTGTAAGCGAGGAGAAAGCCATTAGTCATGCTCAATATTTATACTTGGTATATTTTGAATCAGGAAAATGAGCTCTAGGAGCCCATGTCAATGGAATGGTAGGCTTTGTAAAAGAACAGTCTACGACATAATCGACTGGTAAATAAGGCCGTACAACTTCCACCCCAGCCTCATCCCAAAATTGTACCAATACCAAATCTTCTCCCTCTCCTACACAAAAATCCAAGGTGAATGCATTCAATCCACTTCATCTCAGAAATCCCGAGGAAAGAAGGAAAACAAGGGTAAATCCAAAAAGATTTCTAACCATCAGGAGAGTAAAAACACCCAAGAGTAGGGATGATTTTAGGGGCTAAATTTCTCTCATGGGCTAATTTTCCATGGTTTTTCCAAAAACGAGATTCACTATTTTAAAAATGATTCACCCAAATTCTATAGGATAACATTATTTTCCATAAAAATCGCCAAAATTTTATAAAATATATATAAAATACTTAAAAATTTGAATATTTTTACAAAAATATCGCCAAACATTTATAGTTCACATATGAAGTATTAGAAATATTCACCAAGGTTTCTACATTTTAAAATAATTTTCCATCCTTAAAATCATCCCTGCCCAAGACCCCAATGTTGGGGGAAAAAGAACAGTAAAGTATCCTTGCATTGTGTGTAAGGAGTACCATTTCACCAAATATTTCCCTCACCTTGTCGAGTTTCATCAATAACTTGAGTGAGGTGGATCTCCTTCCCAACTAGTGGTATTAAAAAATCCTTTCCCCCAACAACAAAAAATGATCACACAAGTTACTTCACCTCCAACCATAGGCAATGCAAAGTGATCCTCCACAAATATTATGATGGTTAAATATACAAAGGAACTATCCACCCGAGTGGATAACTATGACTCCTAAGGATGGGAACCTTCATCTAAGGACCTCACATCGACTATACCACCCAATGGCCCTCTCACTTTATAGAAACAAGATTTTGAACCTGCAATCCACCCTCTAAAATGGGTAATTCGACGGACTACCCATATTCCGAACGTCGAGGAAGCTCAACATTATAACATAGTGGAATATCGCTCCCAAGAACCATGTTCCATGTCAACACTCAAAGTATTAAAGAGATGTCCTTTAGAGTTGAAATCCTTGCTATCAACCATGGGGGAAATCGACCCTTTTGAATCTAATATTATTTCTTTTCACATAGAATTGAGTGAGTCCTATCTCTCACACCCATTTCCATTGAAAATCACAGTTGGTTGTATGAACAAGAATATCTTTCATATGGTGATCGACGAAGGAGTGACCACTTGTATTATATCTTTGTCATGCTGGAAATCCCTTGGTTCTCAACATCTCACTGCATCTCCGACCATCCTAAAATATTTGTGTGGACATTATTTCAAACCTAACAAAATTCTCACCTCCTTACCCATTGAGTTCAGCAACAAGATTGTCTCCCTAGAAGTTCAAGTGGTAGATGCCACACTTGACTATAATATGCTTTTGGGTTGCACTAGGTTCCATGTAATGAAGGATGTTACATACACTATCTTTCATGTCATACACTTCCCCTACCAATAAAATACAATCATGATCTACCAACTATATTATTGGACACCTGACTTACATGATCATCCTAGCACCAATGTGCCCTGCATAAGTGAATCTTTCAGTGGGTATGAAAGCATAGGTGTAGGTAGTTTTAAAGATCCATTTCCTAGGGGGATATTCCCCCTTCCTACACCTGACACCACCCATGTATCTCCTATCAATATGATTTTCTCATCTACTAGTGGATCCCTCGGGTCATTTGATCCTTGGGTGGTACCTCATCCAGCGGATCTTTACTATGGATCATCTATCCCACTCACTATGGTAAATATTACCAATCCTCCCATCCCTTCATCATCGGTTGATACTTATCAACAACTCCATCCTCATGTGGAGTGTGATCAACATTGGCCACCCCTATGGGTTGTTGACTCTCTCAGTTCTCATGATTTCATAGATACTATGATTCCTTCAAAAGAAGCCATCCCAGAAGTCATGAATTCAATTGATAAGCCCATAGAGGATGAGAATCATCACACCTTCCTCCCTAATTTGGAACTAATTAGAATTAACCTAATAAATCTTCCTCTGGGAGTGGAGGCATTGGGTAGGAAATCTAGTCGATCTCCTAGTTTTGACCCTTTTCCACCTCAATTATCTTTTTTAGAAACTACAACTCAATTCTCTATTATCCCTCCCATCGAACATTTGTTTTTTCTATTTCCATTATGCGTGTTGACCTTGGAATCTAGTTTACGTGTGTTGACAAGATTCTAGGGGTGTTTTAAAGATAGGGTCATCCATTGAACTTGAGGTATCTATCTCTAAACTAGCATATAAGGAGATTTTTTTCCCTACATTCCTCTCTTTGCATTATTAATTGTCCATATTTCTTGCACTATACCTTAGGTTCCCACCACTTCTGTTGTTTAAATGGTCACACTTTATTAGTATTTTTGTCTCACTACTTATTGTTTCTACATCGCCATTTCCTTCCATTGCTTATTGCATTGCAACCATGCTTGACCACTAACCACCTACTTACTTTCATTTTCAACACCCTGGTTGAGAACTATTGTTATAAGTGGTCATCATTTTCCATGTCTTGTTGCAGTGCATTTCTTGAGTCATATTCCATGTGCATGGAACTTCATCACATACCACTTGTTCTATGTAGTCAAGCTTACTATTACCCCTTTGTCACGCTCGGTAATCAACCATGACAAAGGTTCACCATGGAGTCTGCATTAAGATTTTTTCAGACTCCTTAAACATGGAACTCTCTTAGAGTGATATTTTTTCCTTTCACACTCGTTTAATTTATTTGAAAGGACATTTAATCTATGTAATTTTAACCCTTTTTTGGACTAGATGGACTAATTATGAAAAATGAATACTCTAGTCAACATTGGCTAGAAGAGTTCTCCCTTGTATTTTTTTATACTTATTTGGGCTCAGTAGACTAAATTTATGAAAAACACTACAATTGGAGTCTTCTTTGTCCTTTCAGACTCCCTAAATATGAAATAACAAAACGATAATTTACATTTTTAGGCACATTAAATCCAGAAGATAGTATATGTAGTTTTCTTTTCGATCTTTCTAGACTCCTTAAATATTGAAGGGTTTTACTATTTTACATCTGGTCATCTTCAAAGATGACAATTTTCCATTGAGTCACCCTTGAACAATGCACATGTTGTGTGTCTATGTCCAATAGTTGGTTTATCCATTGTCTTCGAGTCATTACCATCTCCATGATGTCTAAAAATCCCCTGAATGGTAACTTTTCTAGTCCTCCATTGCAAGTGTTTTGGTAATTAATGAGTCAATGCTTCCAAGTCAAGTTATTTGTCGTGTTGTTTTGTTCAAGGGAAGTTATCCTATGTCGGTGACTTTCAGTCCTTTATCCCATCCATCATGTCCATCAATGCATCAATTTTTCTCTACCATTACACTATGCACAACATATACCTTTACATGTTTTGTGTCTATTGATGAGGGATGCATCAAGGCCCTCCTTTGATGGATTTCATCCTGTCAACTACAGATCATTATCTAGGTTTTAAATCTAGAAACTAGTTAGCGCCCTAGGATTTGCAGACAACACCGACAAATTCTCTTGCATTTAAGCAATGGGTTTACATGATTGGATCATGTTTAATGGATTTACGAGTGTTGTACTTCAACTCATTTATTCACACACACTATATTGTACTAGGTATATTGGGGTCCATAATCATGATCGACGAGTTCCCTCCCATCTCTTAACAGTATACATATATTACTGATAATTAGATGGTTTCTACCATGCTCGACCCCAACTCGTTTATTCGCATGTTGTAGATTCATACCATTCATATTTGGGATGAAGACCTTGGGTTGGGACCATCACATTAGTTGATGGAATTCCCTCCCAATTTTCTATGGATTTATTGATAATTAATTCAAAGATCGCTCAGGAATTGGGTCGTCTCATTGATTTGTATACTGTGACATATATCCACATTTGTATTTGGGCATGGCTATGTTTTCACTTGTGACATGGATCCACAGTGTATTATTTTGTGACCATGATCTAATTGTTTGCATCATGCATGGATCCATAGTGTACTATTTTGGCGGCTATGCTTAGTTTTTGGTGAACGAGTATGGGTATGCTCGCCTCACGGATGCTATTATTATGTCGGGATGATGTTGGTTTCTTTCCAGGTTGCTTCGCCCAACGCTTTATGATTTTTTTTGTAAATTGTTCCAGCCATCAGACACCTCTTTTGACCTCACACTTTAAGAGGGATTTGTTATACAATTATTTTCCACGTGATCAATTGATGGGAATCATATAACTGTTAGCAGTCTAAAAGAATGAATTATACCACTTTTTCCCTAAGATTGTTCCTGGGTCGTTGGTTATCCCTTTAGAGCATGTGACCAAAATTTGGTGGTCTCTCCTTGTCCTTTTTCAAAGGGAAAATAGTCGCTCCCTGCAAGAATGTAGGGCACGACCGGGTCTATTAATCCATATTTAGGATTAGTTTCCAATAGATGAGATTAAACCTCATATATTTTTTGGTTCAACCTCAAGAATCTTGCTAACTTGGGCATCTAGATCTTATCTATATTAACCTTGGATATTATCTCTATTATCATATATATTGAGAGTTTCTGATGGAAAAAGGGAAGAGAAAGAATAAACAAAACTTGTTCTGGCAGTTTGATTAAAGAGCTTAGGCAAGGAACTTCAGAAAGGACTACATCAACATTCCTTTTTGTAAGTTATAAACCATTTGTCTATTAATAGAAGAAGCAGAAGAATTTCCTCCTTGATTGTTTGTAATTGTTATAATCTTTGTAGGGAATTAATATTATTATGTTATGTCACTAGATCTATTATCCATTTATACATGATTCACTTGATCTTGTGAAGTATTTCTTTATGTCTCTATGCATGAAAATCCATGTTGTTAAGAGGGAAGGGAATCTTCGAGAAAGATAACAACTAAGGAGAGTGTAGAGACAATCGTCAAATCACTAGGTAAGCCTTTCATTCCATCAACTCGTAGGTCTTTTCATGTATCATTTAGATCCAGGAAAATATATAGCTTGCATATATACTCTATCTTAGGTGTAGGAAGAGCATAAGGGAGGTAACTTCTATAGGGTTAATTTAACCTACAACACTCATTACACTTTTATGCAATCTGGTACTAGTAGTTCTTTCCATAAGACAAGATTCTCTGAGTGGAAGGAAGACTTAAGAAGCAATTCACTGAAAGGCTTCTAATAAATGAAGGATGAGAAACCCACCTTTTTCTTCATTAGAATGCAGACCATTCATCATAATCAATATTATACATGGACATTGTAGTTGTGATGGTTTCATTAGAATGCTTCGCTATATCATTGGAAGAATCACATATGTTAGAGGAGGGTTTCTTAGCCGACTTTCAAATATTCACATGTTATGACATAACCAACCCAAGTCAACCAAATTCAACCTATGTTAAATAAAACAATAACTCATGGTATTTTACCTAATAAATGCAGATGTAGCACATGGTACTCAATATCAAGATAAAGGGTCACCAATAGTTAGGGTTGGTTAGGTGACTATAAAAAAGAATGGAATCATCCTTATGGTATATATCAAAGATCATTATTATATTAGAGAATTTATCATTTGCAAGTTATCCCCTCAATGGAGCAAGTGAATAGGGCATTTTCCTTTAGTAAACTTATTATTGTATGGTGTTACTTTACTTTAAGTATTTTTTATTTAAACTATTGAAGATTTTCTAGCACATTATTCTATATGTTTATTGGTTTTCATGTTGATAACTAAGGATCGTAACAAGTGGTATAAAATTACTTTCTCAAACTAAGAGGAAACACTTTTTTCTTTTTTTCTTCCACATTTTTTTTGACATTTTTTTTTCTTGACCTATTTACTAGATCATAACATCCTATTTACTAGATCATAACATGCTAGTGCCATTAGAAGTAGAGTGGTAGTGGTATTTATAAATTAGGTTTATATTAATGAATCTAAGATGTATCATTGAACTTACATTTATTTCAAATTGTAGCCCAAAAGTATCATGACAAATTGGTGTGTTTTACTTTTCTCTATTTTTTTTCCGAATAATGTTGTCATTGTTGTTGGACTAGATTAGGGTTTCTTCCTCGTGATTCGAACTCATCACCCTGAGCCGTGAATTTAAAGTCCAAAGCAGCACGGTGTGGTAGGATTGGAGGCACAAATCCAACAGCAACCAGGCTGCTTGCCACAAGTGTTCCTGCCAGAAAACAGATTGCAGATTTTAATAGAAAAAGAAAAATAATTTCGTAACTAACTCCTCCTCCCTGAGGATTGACACCTGGCTAACTGGTATAGCGTGCTTTGTTGAATTAAATCTTCCACCTGCCACTGTATCTATCTGTGTCGTTTATGCGCGCAACGCCGGGAAACCGATCGCTGTCTATCTGTTGTTTAATTTGAAGTTTTCGCCCGTTTTGAACTATTCCGATTATTAAAAGCTAACTTGGGATAAATAAATTGTCTAATCCATAAATTTTGCTTGCTGGTTAAATGACCAGCAACCATAAAATGGCTTATAATAAATTTCATATATATAATTTTAAATAACATATCGTTAGATCGAAAGAAGAGAAGTTAAAACATATAAATAATAAATTTCATATATATAATTTTAAATATCATATGGTTAGATCGAAAGAAGAGAAGTTAAAACATATTATTTTAAATATCATAGGGTTATATCGAAAGAAGAGAAGTTAAAACATATGAAAAAATTAAAATATAAATTACTAAAGATTTTGACAAAAATGATTATTTCAAATTTTAAGGATTTATTTTATTATTTAATATTCCATATTATAATTTGCTGGTAAAAAAATTGGGTAAAAGTCAACTTGTACAATTCTTTACCAAAAAGAAAATGAATTTAGGTACATTTTAAAGGAATTTTTTTATTCATCAATAACTTTGTAAGTTTTTGACTTATTTATTATTTAATATTTCATATGGATAATTTGTTGGTGAAAAAATTGAATAAAAGTTACTTTGACAAATTTTAAAAAAAATAAAATCAATATGAGGTACATTTAAAAAAATAAATTGTATTTATCAATAACTTTGTAATTTTTAAGAATTGAAATATTTTGTTCATTAAAATTTTTAATTTTAGATTTTTGTTTAAATGTTTATTATATATAGGCTTATTATATCTTTGTTTAAATGTTTATTACAGATAGCCTCATTTCTTTTATATTTTAATTTTTTTATTATTTTCTATTTATTTTATGAATTGGATTGGAGAGGCAATAATGTGTTATGTTTGTTATTGATTTACTCTAATGAGATGATTTTCAACAGTTTTACTATTTTTTTTATATTCTAAATTTAGGTTTTAGATAGAAAATTTTGAAGTTGTCCAAAAAAACTTTGCATTTGGTATATGGACATAGCACAATAAGATTAACAAACTTTGAATATGATAAGAGAGAAAAAAATCCATTTTAAATAAAATAAAAATCTATTAAAGATATACATTATTCATCTTACTTCTCATATCATAAATCTACAATTTTGTTTGCAAATAAAGCCTCACTTATATAGATGAATTCTAACCTAAATCTTGACTTAAATCCATAGCAACCATCAACCTAATAAATCA
Source organism: Picea mariana (assembly GCA_032191745.1). Taxonomy (NCBI): domain Eukaryota; kingdom Viridiplantae; phylum Streptophyta; class Pinopsida; order Pinales; family Pinaceae; genus Picea; species Picea mariana. The sequence goes on from JASDQU010105073.1 coordinate 115,869, forward strand.
CAATTGAAAAACCTATTACACATCAAGATTTATTAAAAAGATTCATCATAATTGTAATGAGTTTCAATATAATACTTAATCTATTAGTTGAATGATGAAGATATGTTATGGGAGTGAATCTATGTTAACAATAATGGCTCCATGTGTGGATATGTAATTTCATTGTAAATATTGCTACTAAAGATATGAAGGAAAAGGTCTAACGAGAGAATATATGTATGTCCCCATGGTGGGTTAAGATTATGGTGTGGTTGTTATGTTTCCATGTTGTGATTATGTTATGTAAAAGAATGGATAAAGAGAAAATATGTAATAATATAACATCCAACAAAAATATTTCTTTAAAAAGAAAACCACAATACCACTAGAAAGAAAGAGGAATGTGGGTTGAAGGGAGATAGTCAATCCAAGTTTCCTCATTTTCCTAACCTTACCCTTTTCCTTATTATCATGTTTTTATTTAAACCTAAACTATCAACATTGAATGTAAGTGGTGGTTGGTGACAAATTTTACCTCCCACAAGTGTGAGGGAAAGGGGCTTGAGTACAATAGGAGGAATGAGTGTAAGAGACTACATCCTCATATGAATACAAACCTTTGATAGTCATGTACACTCTCATTCCTCATGAAAATTTGAATTGGATCATACTATCATTATTATAACCATTGGTTATTGGTCCTTGTGTCATTTCAACCACATTCTCTGACACCAAAGCCACCATTGAAGCTAGAAGTTGTATTATCATGTATGGGAATGAGATTTGAAATACATATGGTCGCATAGAGTTGTAGAATTCAAGGTAATAGATTTGAGAAGACATATGCATGATTACAGAAGGGCATAGACACTAGGATACATAGGAAACTATCCATTTCCTATAGATTGTTTCTCATTGACTACTCGAGAGATAAGTAAAACTCTACTAGGTTATTTATAAAATAATACAATAGATTTCACTCCTTTTGCACTCATTGAAGAACATTAGAGGGAAGAAGATAGATGAACAATTGTCTTCCTTGTGTTGGGTGTGTAGTGGAAGGGACTGTTATGGCTATGCTTAATTGATGGTTACCAAGAGTGTTTGGTGGTGGACATTTAGCTAGTTCTCAAAGAAACTAGGTTCACCAAGTGATGTAAGAGAGTCATTAGTTTGTTTTTTTCCATGGTGGTGTCATGGCCTATATTGGGGGTGGAATTTGTACTTGATTCCTATAGTTGAATTGAAAATTGCTTCTTAGCCACTAGTTTGGTGGACTTGAATTTATTTAGAGATAAGTATTCATATATATATTTGTTGGAATTATATCTATTTTATTTTTCCTTTCAAAATGATGTGTGATACCTTTGATTTAATGGGCAATGTATGAAATTGAAATTATGCATTTCTATCATACTAATCTTGGCCATTGGCCATATAGGCTTCTAGCCATATTGAAAAATATTCATATTTTTTGTGATCTTCGGGTCATATTGAGCACAGGTTGTCCTTGGCCATTCACCACACAAGTTTATGTGGAGGGGAAATATTAAAAATAAAAATATGCCAAAAAATATTACGAGGCTATGCAATATTATTTCTACTATATTATTTCTACTTCAAAAGTTAGAAGAAATTAGGAAAAAAAAAAGAAGAGGAGAAAAAAAGAAAAAAAAAAGAAAGGGTTTTAGTAAATGCACATGAAAATATATAAGTGCACACCAAGAAAAGGTAAGAAAAGGTAATTAAAAAAAAAAATGTTTCAAAGAAGTGGAAAAGTGAATATTTTATTTTACTTTGGAGATTTACTTGACCATGGTTTTGGAAAACCATTGGCCGATGCTATTCCATACCATATATATGTGTGTATTTATTTATAAAGAACTATACCATAGGGCCCAGTTTCTTGAGACCTAGCCACAACTAAATAGTCAGAAATATAAAAAGAAGTATTTAAAGACTCCTAAGATATTTAACATTTTTAATTGGTGAAGTATTTATAAGTTTAAAAAGAAAGTATATAGAAAAGGATTCTAAGAATATTAAAAGGGAAAGTGATAAAGATTAAAGAGTTATTATTAAAAAAAATTGAGGATCTTTTGCATTAAGTGCATTTCGAAGAAGTACAAAGTGAATTATGACAACAACAAATAATCTTAGATTTTTGGCAAAATGTTCATTTTCTGCAATGGTGTTTAATTTTCAAGAACCCTTTAGAAATCAAAATTTTAATGTCACAAATTGTCGAAAACCATTTATTTTCATAGAATATCAAAATGACTCCAAGAAATTAGAAGATGAACTAGCATATTATAAAGAGACCAATAGAAAATTACAAAATGAAGAGTAAATCGTATTCTTTCAAAGCAGAATGTAAGGAGGAGTTGCAAGCACAAATTAAAGACGAGAGAAAACAATATGACAAGACCTTAATAAAACAAAATAAAAAAATCTCTTTCCTAAAAGATCAAAATTAGAAGTTAGAACAAGCTAATCAAAATCTTATTAAGAAATTTTTAGAGAAAGATGAAGAGAATGGTCGTTTAAAGAACCATAATCAAATCTTGGTTTAACAAATCAAGGAGTTGGATAACAATAAGAAATTAGGCAAAAAAAATGAAGAAACCTTGCATTTAAAAAGCGTTAATCAAGGATTATTGGAATAGATCATAATGTTAAAAGAGGAAGAATCGGAGAAGGAAGACAAGAAAAAAGTCGACAAAGTAGATAAGGAAGAAAACTCATGCCTAAAAATACCTAATCAAATTTTACTCACCTAGATTAAGAAGATAGAGAGTAATAAGAAGATGGTACAAGACAAGTTAGAAAAACTTATCAATAAGGAATCATTGGTAGATAAAGAGACAATGATTGAACCTAGAGAACTACCAAAGTCTTCAAATGGAAAAAACATGATGGTGGATAAAGCAATTAACACAGACCCAGTTAACCTTACAGCTCAAAGGGATTTAGTTGATGTAAAGAGTTCTTCACATGTCGAAGTAGAAACAAGTCATGTTTATGACAAAGACTCAAATACAAGTGTTAATGAAGAAGAATCTACAAATACATGAAGTAAATATTAGGTTGCAATGATGCATTATAGAGATCCTAATCACAAAAATCAATGCTTCAACCAATAAATGTATCCACATAAACAAATGACAAATATTTCAAAAATTATTACCTCCATTAGAAATGGTTCTCAAGGTAGAATTTATCATGTGAGTCAAAATACTTAAAATTGTCTACAAGAACCCCATAAAAACCCCATTGTACAGAAGATCGATTTAAGGTTGGTAGACTCCCTTACGATTTGACGGTTCAACTCTTCCCTTAGAAGAGACTATCATTTCAAGTCCGCAACGATCACTAATTCAGGAACAAAGAATAAGGAGATGATATTACAAGCCATAGCAAGAGATAAGACTTCCATAAGTATGCTTTGAGGACAAAGCATTTTTAATGGGAAGGAATTGTTATGAACACAATATATATAGAAATAGATATAATTAATAATAATTAAATATAATAATTAAACACATTATAAATCAGAAGTCATGTCTTATCTAAAGGACGTGTCTATTCATGAAAGGGCACCGCTGTGAAGATATATAAACGAGCCATCATTCTCATTGCAATCATCTCATATTTTCATATACAATTATTATATAATATATATTATTGTCCTATATGGATATCTTTATATTTCAAGTATTTTGGATGTTTACATAGTGAACCGGGTTGGTTCACCACATAATTGTTTCATATTTGAAGGTATTATTTCCCCTGTTTAAATTTATTATAACTTCACAACAATAGTAAATTTAAACTTGGTCTTTTTAATTTAATGAAGCTGCTTTAGATTGTTGGCATGCACAAACCTCTTCCAATGTTTCTCAAGGGTTAGTAGCATTTCAAAGTTGTGAACTCCTGTACTTGAACCAAATGCTCTAACTATATCATCTCTCCATGTAAAAATTTAGGTAGGACTTTTTGGTGGAACATATATTATGTTCCCTCTCCCAAATGCAATCCCATCCACATATATCTTCAGTTTCAAGTTTGTATCAATATTGTAATTCATACATGCTTTAAAAAATCTAGTAAACACATTCATTCGAGTACAAGTAGTATGATATATACTGCAGCCATGAATAACTCTAGAAAATAGATACATTACCTCCCCAACTAGTAGGAATTCCATTTATATCCACCTCCATTTTTATGATTGTTTCTAACCATTTTTTGAGGTTGTTTTTAGATTACTCTCATTACCTCTACTAAATTATTTAATTATATATGTCCATATATAAATTATGATGAGATTTTTTTTATCACTTATCCTAAAAAAAGTCAAACCCATCAAAACCCATCTTTATTTTATAAGTCATACCATTGTTTTTTTTTTTTAAGTAAAAAAGGTAGAGCCTATTGCATTAACTTTTAAAAACACATATACACCTGGATTGCCAAATGTCCCGTCGGATTAACGGAAGCCGAGGCATCTGGCCTCCTATATAGTTGGTGGCAAAAAATAGGCTACCATCTATCTTGCCCGAGGGAAACCAAGACATATGGAAACACTCAGTTTGAGAATACTTCCTTAGTATTTGAGTTACATCATAATGAAACTTAAATAGAACTACATCCCTGGATCTAAGTAAAACATAAATTCTAACCATATCTATTAACTGTAACAATTACATGGTGGTCGTTGCATTGTCCATGTCAGCATCTCCTTTTTTCTCTCCTGCCCTGGTTGGCAGCACGAAGGACCGTGCACATGTCAACCATCGCTGTCCTGGAGGCATGTTGGAGTAGGATTCATAGAGCATGTCGATGCATTGGTTGATTAGCATGGTACCATGGATTTGGTCCTCCAGTCTGCTCCTCAATTCGAACATCAACTCTAGGTGCTCCAGGTGGAAGAATGGCAGCTGGACACACCATTCTTCTTGCATGAGGGATAGGGGACGTGGCATGGGAGCCATGCCACCCTCCCTCTCCAAGCTATCCTTTGACACTGCACCTTTTGGTCAGGGATGATTTTAAGGATGGAAATTTATTTTAAAATGTAGAAACATTGGCAAATATTGCTAATCCTTCATATTGCAACTATAAATGTTTGGCGATATTTTTGTTAAAATATTCAAATTTCTAAGTATTTTATATAGTTTTTATAAAATTTTGGCGATTTTAAGGTAAAATAATTTGATCCTATAGAATTTGGGCGAATCATTTTTAAAATAACGAATCTCGTTTTTGGAAAACCATGGAAAATTAGCCCATGAGTGAAATTTAGCCCCTAAAATCATCCCTGCTTCTAGTCGTGTTTCCTCTGCCTCTCATGTCTAGTTCCTTTCTTGCGTACCCATTACCTCATCCAGATTCCATGACGAATTATTTCCATGCTGAGCAATCTGGTCGCCCATGCCCAGGGGGAATTCTTATGCATTTGCTATCACATTTGCATCAATGCCTTCCGGAAATTCTTCTATGATATAACAAGTAGGGGATTCCTCCAAATGGATGACCCCTCTGTGGCCTCTATGCAGTTCCCCTTTAGCTTGCATGATGGTTTCCTCTGGAAAGCAAGTTGGCGGGTTCCAATTGTGTGGAACTGAAAAGAGGAGGTATTTTGCAGGAGCTTGAATGGGTTCCTCCAGGAAAAATTCTTCCACATATACCATGGGACACATTCTGGGCTTCCTGGCTTTGTGTACGAGTTGCGTCCTAGCCATGGACAACACTCGTTCAAATCTTTGTTGTCTCCTCCTGCAAGCATCAAAGGCATACCAAGAAGTGCCCCTACGGAGCTTACCTCTTTCCCTCGGCATGTAAATGAGCCCAACAGTGATCAGAGCGACGATGAGGCTGCAATAGCTGCACCAGAGCTTAGAGATGCCCGACTTCTGTAGCTCAAACTCAAAGTGAGTTCTTCCCCAACAAAAATCATAGATATTCATGTGGATGGATGCGACAAGATCGACCATTAAGACTGCCTTTGTAGTGCATTGTGTGTCCCTCCTCTTCACTCATGTGGGAGGACTCCACCCATCAGCCTGGCTGCTCGAGCCTAGGATGAGAGCTGGTGACCTGTATTTAAGGCCCAGCCTGGCTCGATACCACGTGGCTCCGCTGTGAGTAAGTCATACCATTGTTAAGAATGTCTTTACCTTAGATTCTATAATATTACTTACAAAATATGTCGGTGTAATACAAAGATGATAAATATTTAATAATGAATAATGTATAGTGTCTTTACCTTATATTCTATAATATTACTTACAAAATATTTTGGTGTAATACAAAGATGATGAATATTTAATAATGAATAGCCTGTAAAGTAATTTTTTAAGTTTTCTCTTTTGTACGATCCATTATAAAAGTTGATTAACTCATTACATTATTTTAATTTATCCAAACATATTTCATATAATTATCCAGAAATATCGTTTTGTATGCGGTATTCCTGAGCAAACATTCTAGAAATTTAGCATGTGCCCTCTGTAAAATAATACCCTTAGTACCGTGATCCCTTGTTTCATAATTTAAAAATATATATTTACTAATGGATGATTATCACAAACATTTGCTCGAGTCAAATCTCTACAAGATGGAAATGTTTTGTTTTATATTCGGTGTTTTATGTGTTTTCTCTATATGAATTTTTTGAATTCGTTGTAAAAATTCTATCTGCCGTTAAAATAGCTTTACATTTTTCCACAGGAAATTAAAATTCTATCTGCCGTTAAAATAGCTTTACATTTACATCTAGAAATTCGGTATGGACATGTCCGAAGTGTTGATAATGAATGCTTATTTTTCACTATGATAATTCATTATAAACATTTCTATGAAAAAATTCTTATTTTTTTTATATTAGAATTCATTATAAGATGTTGTTTTCAAGCAGCACAGATGTAAAATATCTCAGTAAAGAAAATTGGCATGTTAGTGTTACTACGAGAGAACCATCCTTTAGCAACTTGAGGGGTTGTCTAAATGTTTTAGAAAGATTTTTTTTTTTAAACTTTAATTTTTATTAAGAGAAATATAAATTACATACATAGAGAATGTATTTAGTTTAAAAATAGAGAATGTATTTAGTTTAAAAATGTTTTTTATACCAAGAGAGAGAAAAAGGCAGTAAAAATGGCCCTCTAAAAGTGACCCCAATACAAATGAAATCTACAAAGAAAATAACCCCC
>JASDQU010105073.1:130190-141151 GCA_032191745.1 Picea mariana
GGGGGCACAGGGATTCTAAAGTTTCCTTTTCTCGATGTCTCTGAAAACAGTCATAATAACTGCAGATCAGATTGCAGCTCTCTGCAATGGATTTCAGTACAGAAGATGCAATCCCGTGTTCATGGAAAAGGGAAGACACAGAAGAAAACGACATTTACCTAACAGATGAACGAATAAGCCAAGGGAGAAGCATCGTCGAAGCTCTGACTCCGCAGGTACAAAAGCAAGGCAGAAACAACTGCAGCGATTTGTCTTCCCCGGGCAGGTTGCTCCCGTCTTCATTTCAGAAAAATGGTACAATAAGAATAGACAAACATGAACAACAAAAGAAAACTGAATCAGATTAGGGTTTCTTCCTCGTGATTCGAACTCATCACCCTGAGCCGTGAATTTAAAGCTCAAAGCAGCATGGTGCGGCAGGATTGGAGGCACAAATTCAACAGCATCCAGGCTGCTTGCCACAAGTGGTATCGCCAGAAAACAGATTCCAGATTTTAATAGAAAAAAAAAATAATCTCGTAACTAACTCCTCCTCCCTGAGGATTGACACCTGGCTGACTGGTATAGCGGGCTTTGTTGGATTAAATCTTGTATCTTCCACTGTATTTATCTGTGTCGTTTATGCGTGGAATATCCGGAAACCGATCGCTGTCCTATACCCTTGCCCGATCTCAATCCCGAGTAAGAAACCAAAAACAGATCAAAGAAAAAAATATATAGTATAGTATTTGATTGCGATTACTACGGATAATGTATAGTATATGTGCATTCCTTCGACAACACACCCGAACATAAACATAAATTATTTGTCTGTTTTGTTTGCCACAATGTGATGTCCCTATCATTTCTTCACATAAAACATTGTTGTTTAATTTGAAGTTTTTTTCCCATTTTCAGTTATTTTCAATTATTCTGTGTAAACTTTTTTTTTCCCTCAACAGATGTTGGGAACACAAAATATGAAGTGCTAAAGGGCAACTTGGACATAAAGCTAGAACTCCTGACCTTTCACAGAATTTAGAGTGTATATGCACTTCTCACTAACTGCCCTATGGATAAGGATTATTAAAAACTAACTTGCAATAAAGAAATTGACTAATCCATATATTTTACTGATTATATATGACAATTTGTCTTCAATTTCTTTTACCTACATAAAATGGTTTATAATAAATTATATGTATATAATTTTAAATATCATATGGTTAGATAGAAAGAAGGAAAAGTTAAAACATATAAATTAGAAAATAAAAAAATAAAAATATAAATGAGTAAAGATATTAATTAAAAACTATTCATCTTTTTAAATTATTAATCTTATTATTTCATGTAAGATTTTATATTACATGGAAAAAAAAAATTGTAGATAATTTCCAGGAGAAAAACTTGGTAAAAGTCAATTTATACAAGTGTTTACCAAAAAGAAAAAGAAGGAATTATAGAAAGCAAGTGTGGCTAATTTCAGGTGTGGATAATTTGAAGCAAGTGTGGCTAATTTGGCTAATTTCCTGGTGGATAATTTGAAGCAAGTGTGGCTGGTGTGGATAATTTTTTTGTGAAAATCTTAGGTAAAAGTCAATTTATACAAGTATTTACTAAAAAGAAAAAGAAGGAATTATAGAGAGCAAGTGTGGCTAATTTACTGGTGAAAAACTTGGGTAAAAGTCAACTTATACAAGTGTTTACTAAAAAGAAAATTAGGAATTTTATGTAAGAAAATTAGGAATTTTATTAAAAAAATTATTGTTAAATGTCTTTGTAAGTTTTGGAAAATCAAAGCATTTTATTAATTAAAATTCTTAATTTAGATGTTCGCTTGAATGCTTATTAAACATAGATTCATGGAAAATCAAAATATTGCTAATTAAAATTCTTAATTTTAGATCTTTGGTTAAATGTGTATTAAACATAGCTTCATTGTTTTTACAGTTTAATCTCATTGTTGTATCAACTATTTTCTATTCATTTCAAGAATTGGACAATTGGAGAGATAAATATGTGGTCTGTTTGGTACTGATTTATTTCAAATTCATTATGAGATGACATTAATGATATGCATTATTCATCTTACTTCTCATACCATAAAAGTACAATTTTGTTTGCAAATAAAACCTTATTTATATAGATGAATTCTAACCTAAATCCATCCCAACCATCAACCTAATAAATCATAAACCTATTACACATCAAGATTTATTAAAAATATTCATAGTAAGTATAGTGTAGTGAGTGTTAATACTAAATTGAACTTGTTATTTTAATGATGATGATATGCTGTGAGAGTGAATCCATGTTAACAATAATGGCTACATGTGTAGATATGTAATTTCATTGTAAATATTGCCACTACTGACATGAAGGAGAAGGTCTAACTAGAGAATATGTATATATTCCAATGGTGGGTTACAATTATGGTGAGGTTGTTATGTTTTCATGTTGTTCTTATCTTATGTGAACGAGTGGATAAATAGAAATGTGTAATAATATAACATCTAAAAAAAGGGTTTCTTAAGAAAGCAACAAAGGGACCATGATAGCACTAGAAAGAAAGACGAAAGTGGGTCTAAAGGAGATAAGCAATCCAAGTTTCCTTGGTTTCCTAACCTTACTCTTTTCCTTATTATCATGTAATTTATTTAAACCTAAACCACAAATCATTGAATGTAGGTAGTGGTTAGTGACAAAGTTCACCTCCGATAGCTATGAGGGAAATGGGGTTGAGTAAAATAGGAGGAATGAGTGTAAGAGACTATGTCCTTGTAACGATGCAAACCTTTTCTATTCTTTTGCATTCTCCTTCCTCATGCAAAATTTTAATTCTCATGATGTCATTATTATAACAATGAACATTTATCTAGTTGGAGAAATTATATTCACTAGGTGATGTGAGAGAGTCGTTACTTTGTTTTCTTTCCCCTAGTGGTATCATGGCTTAGCCTGTGGGTGGAATCCATAGTTGATTCTTATGATTGGTGTCATGTCCCCTTGTAACTGATCATGAGACTTGGACGCAGTAGCTTAGGTTATTCTCATAGGCTATAGTATGTAAGAAGGGAATTAATTAATTATTTAATGTCCTAAGGGGGGAAATGATTAACAAATTGACATTAAATAATTAAAAGGGGGGAACAAAGAAAAAAAAATGCCTAAAGTGACTTAGGAAGAATATGAAAAATATGAAATGTCACTTAAATTGATTAAAAGGTAAAAGGGTCGCAAAAAAGTCAATGAACAAATAAAAGGGTAAAGAGAGGCTGCCCTCTAACATTCTTGTATTGGCATTTTTCTAATTTTCTCATTGAAAGAGCTCATTGTGGTTTTGGAACTCTTGGGACGAAAAGCCTAGGAGGATTTTTAGAGATTGGCTTTGGTGGTAATACCATCCACCTTAGTTGGTCATTTTTGAGGAGGATATCACTTATATTTGTTCATTGAGCTTGAAAGTGGCAGAGTATTCCTTGTTGGTAGCTAGTGGTTGTATATCCATGGCTGGGTTTTACTTAGAAGGCGAGTTATTTGGTGTTGAGGAGATTACTTGTCAAGTGGGTCGATTTTTTCTTGTGTTCGGCGTAATATTAGAGTAAGGGGCCGAGTTCCTTGTCAGTGGGACGCATTGGTACAGTTGGGGTCGAGTTTTCCTTCATCCTGGACGCATTACCTGGCAGATGGGCGCATATCTTGTTGGAGGAAACACTTCTCCAGGCTACCTGCCACAAGTGGTACTGCCAGAAAACAAATTGCAGATTTTAATAGAGAAAGAAAAATAATCTAGTAACTAACATCGTCTCAAAATCTCGCTCCTCCTCCTCCCTGAGGATTGACACCTGGCTGACTGGAATATTGTGCTTTGTTGGATTAAATCTTGTATCTTCCACTGTATTAATCTGTGTCGTTTATGCGTGGAATATCGGGAAACCGATCGCTGTCCTATACCCTTGCCCGATCTCAATCTCCAGTAACAAACCAAAAACAGATGAAATAAAAAAATATATGGATTAAAATACGCTCTTTGATTTCAATTACTACCGATAATGTATAATATATGTGCAGTCCGACAAGACACCCCCAACATAAGCATTATTTATTTGTCTGTTTTGTTTGCCACGAACCTATCATTTCTTCACATAAAACATAAAACAGTGTTGTTTAATTTGAACTTTTTGCCCATTTTGATCTAATCTGATTATTTAAAGTTTTTTTTTTTTTTTTAGTAACAGTAGAGGTTGGGAAACTCACCTAATATGAGGTGTTAAATGGGAACTTTAGGGACACAATGCTAGAGCCCCTCATTTCTCCCTGAATCTAGAGAATACATGCACCTCTTATCAAGTGTGTTATCCCATGGAGATTATTAAAAACTAACTTGGAATAAAGAAATTGACTAATCCATATATTTTGCTGGTTATGTATGACTTTTTTTTTTCAATTTCTTTTCCCTACATAAGATGGTTTATAATAAATTATATGTATATAATTTTAAATATCTTATGGTTAGATGAAAAGAAGAAAAAATTAAAACATATAAATTAGAAAATAGAAAAATTAAAATATAAATTATTAAAGATTTTGATTAAAAAACTTTGATCTTTTTAAACTATTGATATTATTATTTCATGTAAGATTTCATATTATATGAAAAAAAAAAATTTAATTGTGGATAATTTCTAAACTTGGTAAAAGTTAACTTATACAAGTTTTTACTAAAAAGAAAAAGAAGGGATTATAGAAAGCAAGTGTGGCTAATTTCCTGGTGTGGATAATTTCAAGCAAGTATGGCTAATTTCCTGGTGTGAATAAATTATTTGTGAAAAACTTGGGTAAAAGTGAATTTATACAGGTATTTACTAAAAAGAAAAGGAAGGAATTATAGAGAGCAAGTGTGGCTAATTTACTGATGAAAAACTTGAGTAAAAGTCAACTTATACAAGTGTTTACTAAAAAGAAGGAATTTTATTTAAAAATTTTATTGATAAATGACTTTGTAAGTTTTGGAAAATCAAAGTATTTTATTAATTAAAATTCTTAATTTTAGATGTCTGCTTAAATGCTTACTAAACATAGATTCATGGAAAATCAACGTAAAGTAATTAAAATTCTTTATTTTAAATCTTTGGTTGAATGCTTAGTAAACATAGCCTCATTGTTTTTGCAGTTTAATCTCTTTGTTGTATCAACTATTTTCTATTCATTTCAAGAATTGAACAATTGGAGAGGTAATTATGTGGTCTATTTGGTACTGATTTATTCCAAATTCATTATGAGATGATATTCAATAGTTTCATTGTTTTCATATATCCTAAATTTTGTTTTTAGATAGAAAATTTTGGAATTGTCCATAATGCCTTGCATTTGGTGTATGAACATAGCACACCAAGATTAAAAAACATTGAATGTAAAAATAGGGGAAGAATACATTATATATATAAAGAAACTATTAATGATATGCATTATTCATCTTACTTGGCATACCATAAAACTACATTTTTGTTTGCAAATAAAACCTTATTTATATAGATGAATTCTAACCTAAATCCATCCCAACCATCAACCTAATAAATCATAAACCTGTTACACATCAAAATTTATTAGAAATATTCATAGTAAGTGTAGTGTACTGAGTGTTAATACTAAATTGAATTTGTTATTTTAATGATGATGATATGTTGTGAGAGTGAATCCATGTTAAGAATAATGGCTACATGTGTAGATATGTAATTTCATTGTAAATATTTCCACTACCGAGATGAAGGAAAAGGGCTAACTAGAGAATGTGTATCTATTCCCATGGTGGGTTACAATTATTGTGAGGTTGTTATGTTTCCATGTTGTTCTTATCTTATGTAAACAGATGGATAAATAGAAAATATGTAATAATAAAAACTTTTCTTAAGAAAGAAACATTTGAAGAAACAAAGGGACCATGATAGCACTAGAAAGAAAGAGGAAAGTCAGTCTAAAGTAGATAAGCAATCCAAGTTTCTTTGGTTTCCTAACCTTACTGTTTTCCTTATTGTCACATGATTTATTTAAATCTAAACCACAAATCATTGAATGTAGGTGGTGGTTAGTGACAAATTTCACCTCCCATAGCTATGAGGGAAATGGGGTTGAGTAAAATAGGAGGAATGAGCGTAAGAGACTCTGTCCTCGTAACAATGCAAACCTTTTCTATTCATTTGCACTCTCCTTCCTCCTGCAAAATTTTAATTCTCATGATGTCATTATTATAACCATCAATTACCCCTCCTCCCACCATTTCAACCGCATTCTTTCACGCCAAAAGACACCATTGAATGTAGAAACTATATTCTCATGTCTAAGATTGATATTTGAGCCTATGGATGGACACATATAGATGTAGAAGTATATATAGTGGATTTGACAAGATAGATGGATGGTTGCATAAGAGAATAGACACTAGGCTACAGAGGGAACCACTCCTTTGCTCTAGATTGATTATCATTGAGTGCTTGAGATCTAAGTAAAACTCTACTAGGTTATTTATAAAAGAAGAAAATAGATTTCACTCCTTTTGCACACATTAAAGATCACTAGATGGAAGAAAATAGATGAACACTTGTCTTCCTTTTGAACCCTTTTTGGATGGTTACTAAGAGTGCTTGGTGGTGAACATTTATCTACTTGGACAAATTAGATTTGCTAAGTGATGTAAGAGAGTCATTAGTTTGTTTTATTTCCCCTATTGGTATCATGGCCTAGCCTACAAGTGGAATCCATAGTTGATTCATATGGTTGGATTGAAAATTGCTCCTTAGCAACCATTTTTGCGGACATGCATTTATTTATAGATAAGTATACGTATAATTCTTTGTTTCAATACCTCTGTTAATAATAACTGCTACATGTGTAGATACGTAATTTGATTGTAAATATTGCCACTACGAAAATGAAGGACACGGCCTAACTAGAGAATATGTATCTAATCCCATGGTGGGTTACAATTATGGTGAGGTTGTTGTGTTTCCATGGCGTTCATATCTTATGTAAAAAAATAGATAAATAGAAAATATGTAATAATATAACATCTAAAAAAACATTTCTTAAAAAAGAAAGGGACCATGTTAGCGCTAGAAAGAAAGAGGTAAGTGGGTCTAAAGGAGATAAACAATCCAAGTTTCCTTGGTTTCCTAACCTTACCCTTTTTCTTATTATCATGTCATTTATTTAAACCTAAACCACAAATCATTCAATGTAGGTGGTGGTTAGTGCACCTCTCATACCTATAAGGAAAATGGGGTTGAGTAAAATAGGAGGAATTAGTGTAACAGACTATGTCCTCATAACAATGCAAACCTTTTCTATTATTTTTCACTCTCCTTCCCCATGCAAAAAATTAATTCCCATACTCTCATTATTGTAACCATCAATTACCCCTCCTTCCACCATTTCAACCACATTCTTTCACATCAAAAGACACCATTGAATGTAGCAACTATATTCACATGTCTAATATTGAGATTTGAGCCTGTGGATGGCCACATATAGCTACAGAAGTCAATATTATGGATTTGACAAGACAAATGGTTGGTTGCATAAGAGCATAGAAACTAGGCTACATAGGGAACCACCCCTTTCCTCTATATTGATTCTCATTGAGTGCTTGAAAGATAACTAAAACTCTACTAGGTTATTTATAAAAGAAGAAAATAGATTGCACTTAGTTTGCACACATTGAAGAGCACTAGATGGAAGCAAATAAATGAACACTTGTCTTCCTTTTGAACCCTTTTTGGATGGTTACTAAGAGTGCTTGGTTGTGAAAATTTATCTAGGAGGAGAAATTAGATTGGCTAAGTGATGTAAGAGAGTCGTTAGTTTGTTTTCTTTCCCCTAGTGGTATCATGGCATAGCCTATGGGTGGAATCGATAGTTGATTCTTATGGTCATATTGAAAATTTATCCTTAGCAACCAATTTTGTGGACGTGCATTTATTTATAGATAAGTATTCATATAATCCTCTCTTGCAATACCTTCTATTTTCTTTTCTTTTTTCAAAATGATGTGTGACGCCTTGAATTTAATGTGAAATGTATGAAATTGAAATTATGAATTCTTACTATTTTTCTATATTGTTTATGCATATGAATTCAAAATGACATTTATGTTGGAGTTTGAATTTAGCCTAATATTTGGTTAACTAAAGAAATAATTCCACATGGAGTACCTTAATGGCCAAGAAAGACATCTGATTGTGTGACAAAGTGGTATTAGAGCTCTATTTTTAGCATTGGACTAGTATGGGATATTGATGTTAACTTTTTGACAAAAGTCATAGTTCCATGCCAATTGTTTGACTAAATGCCAAAGTTCAAATTGGTTATTTTTGTTAATTTGAATGATCATCTCTCAATTACTCATTTTCTTGCAAGCATTAATGAATTTGAATGACTTTATAATGCATTGAATTGGAAATGGTGTTGATCATTTTAGCATTGAATGTCCTTGAGACTCTTCTATTCATTTGATCTACTACATTTGTTAGAGGCATGCATTCATGAAATTTTAATTTTCTGAGTATGTTTTGAAGTCCACTTTTTGTTATTCATCAAATTTGGATTATTGGCATATGCACAATTCAAATTATGTATCCACATTAGCAGTGGCCACATGATAAATCCAAATATAGAGTAAGTGACTTCGAATAACATTCAAATCTTTTAAGTTTGGATGCTAATCAAATACTGTAGGGCTTTCTAGGGTAAATTCAATGAACTTTTCTTTTTATCTTCAAAGTGTTACCAATTAAGTGGGCTCGTGCCCATTTTTGGTGAAGATTGAAATTTTCTCTGAATTGGGCTTGAATTTTTCATTTTATGTCTAAGAGAAAAGTATTAAATTTGAATAAGGATGGAAACCTTTATTTTGTTAGAGACCAAATGCCCTGATTTTTTGGCATCAAGGAACATATTAAAAAATGGCTCAATGAATTATCTTTCAAAATGGCCAATGGCCTCATTCTTTGGCATTGACCAACATATTTGAAAATGTTCTAATGAGGCATTTTTTAAAAATGTCCGAATGGCTTATTTCCTTACATTAAGAGGATCTTTTGAAAGTGTATGATGGAAATATTTTGTAATAACCTAATGGTTTATTTCTTTTCATAGGAAGGATATCTGGAAAGCACTTAATGGCGATCTTTCCCGATGGCTTCTTTGCTTTAATTAGGTGGATATTTCTGAATGGATTGTAGTTCCATTCTAAGTTTCACAAATTCTTTTGGTGTTCCTTTGAGGTCACGGGGATGAATGCAAACAAATTATTATTGAATGAGATAAACAATTTAATTGATTATGTAATATTTCTATGTCTCCACACTTTGTACTATAACCTTAGTTTTCCTTGATTTTATCACTTAAATCACCATCTTGTTGATTTGTACCTCTTAGAAATGGATATAGGAAGGGGAAATCCATCCACCTCTTATAATTCCATGAATTTCCAAGCACTAGTATCCTCACTCAATTCTCAAATGTAGAAGATCAAATATATGTGATCTAGTTTTGTGAAAGAAACCATCTTCATCCCTATGGTTAAGCTTCCTCCTTTGGTATCCTATCTAAAATCCTTTGCTTTGGATAATCATGATCTCATTGCACAACTTACTAGTCTTTGGACCTCTCCTAGATCGATGGACTTATGGATAGATAATAACTCCAAGGTAATGATCCAAGGTAATCTAACCCATCACTTCTATGGCCATGAATTCTATGATTTTCTACTTGAAAAAAATGAAATATCAATATTTAATTTCTTGGAATGGACCCCATTTTATGGGTCTTAGATGAATGTAATTTAACTATTATATGATATATACTTTTTCCCTAAGGTGGATGTTGCCTCTGTACTTCTAGTTTGGGTTTGTTTTCCTCGTCTTCCTCTGCACTACTAGAGTGACCACTCCTTGGAAGCCATAGGAAATTATTTTGGAAAATAAATTGACAAATCTGAGTCAAAGTCAAGAATATTTTCTTGTGCCAAGATATATGAATGTGGATATAGAAAAATAGATTCCATGCGCTATCACCTTATTTAGAAATAGGTAGAAACATTTGCGAAAATTGGATTAGAAGCAACTCCCATTCAAAAGAAAGGGATGTAATGAGTATGGTCAATTTGTCAAAGATTGTAATCTTTCAACCCATAATAATGAATCTATCGAAAAAGAAGATCAATGAAAATAGGTTAATAAATTTTAAAACAACAAGTAGGGCCTTCCTTTTCCAATATCTCTAAGGGCCCAATAGCCTCTTCTCCCAATAAATTTGATATCTTGTCTCATTCTAACCATAAGCCAACTCCTCCTCTAGTTTATCAACCTAAATATAAGGTGTCAATCTTTCACCCTCCTCCTCCCAAGAACAAGGTCGAGCTAATACTATCTCCCAATTCCTTTGTTCCATCTAAATATGAACTACCCTCCTTCAATACCACTTTAGTCATTTATTTCTCTATTCACATGGATGATATTGAATGGATTTAGGATAATCCCATCCCTCAATTGAGTGGGTGGCTCACATGGAAAAAAGATCAATAGTAACCTAGGGATGATGAGAAGACCTTGAATAAGAGTGAATCCCAAAGAAACCTAACAGAATTCCATCTAAAAAAGGATAGAGTCATCATAGAGAATCGAGAAATTTAGGGATCTAGTTATATACTAAGATCTCTTTCAAAATAGGAGTCAAAATCATTTCTATTTAAATTCTTGGAATGTTGAAGACATGATGATATGTGCTAGGAAGCATCTCTAAACCCTTTTCACTATAATAATGAAGACAATCTCCTAGAATTGTAGTGTGATGGGAAAAAAATATAAAACAAAAGATTTGAGAGACTTGATTAGATTATAAAAACTACTTGTTCTCCTCATCTAGGATACAAACCTATAATAAAAGTATATTCTATAAATAGGAACCAAACAATGGAAGGAAAGTAA
>JASDQU010105073.1:141171-153339 GCA_032191745.1 Picea mariana
CTATAATAATGAAGACAATCTCCTAGAATTGTAGTGTGATGGGAAAAAAATATAAAACAAAAGATTTGAGAGACTTGATTAGATTATAAAAACTACTTGTTCTCCTCATCTAGGATACAAACCTATAATAAAAGTATATTCTATAAATAGGAACCAAACAATGGAAGGAAAGTAATGGAATATCCATATGTGCTACAGGAACATCGAGGGACATTTTCACTCTATTGGATAAGTCAATAATTAAAGTATATTCTTCTCAAGAAACTTAGAATTATATTTTGGTCATCTTGGTTCATAGGGAAACCAAAAAGAAGGTCCATAGTTTCAATGTTTATGCTCTAGTACAATATTGTCAAAAAATATCTTGGTAATATTATGTGAAATGCAATTATGGTTATGAGAAAAAATGCATAATAGAAGGAAATTTAAAGATGGTTCTCACTAATGAGGAGAAAGGGGGAGGAACCAAATGCTTGATCACGTTAGGGAGAATATGGAGGATCGTATTTTATATTCTAACCTATTTTACATTATCCCAAAGAAAGGAAAGTTCATGTTGTCAAATCAAAGAGTGGTTTTAGGGCATACAACTACAAGGCTAGATTGATTCCTTCTCGATAGTGATTTCTTTCTAGAAAATTGGTTAATCTCCTACCATCTAGCATTTAAAATCATAATCCCATTTCTCAAGTATTTCAGCATACTCAAGATCTTGAGCCTATCCCCTTCTGTTTTAAGTCTCTTTGGTTACAATATCTACAAGTGTTGAATATAGTTAAATATGTGTCGAATAGTCCAGTCATGGGATCATCCTTCTTTCTATAGGAATCAAAAGTTAGAATGGTCAAATTTTAATTGAATACTTTTTCTAAACCTTGTTTTAATCCTCCATACATGGAAAAAATGGATACTAAATCCTAATTTAGTAGATTGAACTTATAGAATAAGCTACTTTGCAAACACTTATTGAGGGAAATGAATCATGTAGAAATCTCTATTAGGCTAACTGAAAAGAAGAAAAGCATTATAGGTTTAAAACTTGAATCTTATGGCTACAATATGAGGATAAGAATACCTCATTCTTTCATAAGTAAGCTAATGCCAAACACCAAAGAAAACAATTTTAAAGAAAAAAATTTGGAAAATAGTGAAAGGCTTATGGAATTTGAGCCCATTAAAATGGAAACCCATAAACTCTTAAAAGGATTATACATAGAAGAAGAAGCACCTTATCCTAAATTGGTCAAAATTATGCTTCAAGGGATCCCTTGTCTTGTTTCTAAGGATAATCAAATCATTGGGAAACTAGATTTCTGAAGAAGAATAGATTGAAGTGATTTGGGGTCTTAAGCCACATAAATCCTCGGGGCTTAATGGGTTGTCAATCCATTTTTTCATTCTTATTGGACCATTATTAATCACAACCTCTATCGTATGGCTAATTGGTTGAGGAAGAAACCCAATCTTGAGGGAACAAAAACTCTTGGACCATTATTCATTACAAACTCTACAATATTCCTAATTTTTCAAGAAAGGAACCCAAGCTTGAGGGCAGCACAAACTCCTCTTTCATTTCCTTGATTTCTATTCAGAAATGTTTCCTTCAATTCTTTCTAAGTATAGGTCAATCTCTCTTTGCAACACCACCTATAAAATCACAACAAAAGTTTTGGAGGATCACTTAAAAAATATTTTTTCAAATCTTATCTCAAAAATCCAAGGGGTTTTTATTTAGAAGAAGAAAATCCTAGATAACATTTTACTTGTGTAGTATGTAATCCATTGTAATAGAACTAGCACAGCCACTCAAAACCATGGCTGATGAATGTCGAAAGGCGCGGACAGAAAATGAAATGCACAGCCAAAAAATGAAACGCACAACCAGAAAATGAGCATCTACAGTCAGCGTGCTAAATCCAAAGTTTAATCATTTAAACATGGAAATCATATAGTGCTACAGTGATTTCTTAATATGATTAGGTAAATGTTAAAAGGTAAACAGGTTAACGGATACATTCAAAAATACAAGGAAGTTATGAAGAGGAAATCGCATTCATTGATTTGGTAGGACGACTAAGAATATGCCAGCATCTTCAATTGTTAACCATCACATTAGAATTTTAGATTAAAAGGTGATTAATTGTGCTCATTGTCAATAGGTGTACGCCTTTCAGCGTAAATATTAAAAAACAAGAAAAGAATAATTATTAAAATGGATATGACAAATTATTTTAATAGAATCTATCATTAATTTTTGTTTAAATTTTTACGTAATTTTGTTTTTTCAAATTATATTATTCATCAGATAAAGGTTTTCATAGGAAATTGATGGATAACACCTTTGGTTTATGTAAGAACTTCCTACTTCTTTCAATTTAAAAGAATACTATCACAAGGTTGTCCCTTATGTCTACTTCTCTATATAATTATGGTAGATTAAAAAAAATACTAAAAAAAAACAACAATATGCAACCTTTGAAAAATTCTTAAAGTTAAGGAGATAAGGTAATAAACCAATCACAATTTGTCGATGATACTCTTCCTCTCATGGGAGGATATTTAGGATATTTTTCTATCATACTTAAGCTATTTAATAAAATTTTAGATAAGTTCACGAGTGCATTAGGGAAATGATAAACCATGGAAAAAACCATATATACCTATATAATGTTACTCCTCATCTTTTTAATTTTTTTAATCTATAGAATTCTAGAATTTCCCTATGTCTTAAATTGAACATTGTTTAAATATGTGGAAATTCCTTTCAGTTTGGGAAGGCAGAGAGCTATATAAGAAAAATACAATGGTGACGCTCTCAATGGATGAATCTAGTAGTAGAGTAGTTTTGATCAAATATGTCGTGTAAGCATTGCTGTTGTTCCAAGGATCAACTCTATTGGGCCCTTATAAGGATAATGGAACAAATTGGAAGAGAAATCAGGAATTTCTTGTAACAAGGAGGGACTACTAACATCAAAGAGTTTCCATATATTAATTCGAATATAGTGAGAAATCTAAAGGAAAATAAAGGGTTGGATATAAAAATATAAATAAATGTGAAAAATAAAATAAATTTTAGGATAAGAAAAATATATTTTATAATATAATAAGTAAAAATATTGTTTTATTTGTATAAAAGAGATAATGATTCATTGTATTGAGAGTAGTTAAGTGCTCTACAATTTAATATGGAAATAATGTCATGTTACTTTGATGTTAGTTTAGATAACTTTAAATAATAATAAGAATAAAAATATGTGTTTAAGGTGGATCTACATTGGATTATAAACTATAAAATGGATTAAATAAAGTAAATCACTAAAAAAATAATAAGGATTTTATTTTTTTAGTGAGAAAGTTATCGAGACCTTGATTTGTTTTGAAGTAATTTATAAAAATATTAATTGGAATCATTATCCATTCATCCTTCATTGTCTTAAGATTCATTGTGTTAAGAGGCCCGGTGGGCTAGGGCTTTGGAGAGTTACAGGTTTAACTATTGTTTGGAGAAATGAAGAGATGGTGAAACGAGTTGAAATTTCTAATTAAATCTTTCAACTATGAGTATGCTTCTAATTATCTAAATTATTAGAAAAAAAGTTTATTGGTTGTTTGAATTGGTTATAAGCAATTGACCAATATCCATTCGCTCTTCATGGTCTCAACGGGCTTGGTAGGTTAGGGATTTTGAGAGTTACTGGTTAAACTATTGTTCGTGAAAATAAAGAGTTTGTTAACAGGCCCGGTGGGCTTGAGGTTTGGAGTGTTACTGTTTGAAGAAATGTGGAGATTGTAAAATGAGTTTGAATTTGTAATTCAATCTGAGTATCCTTCCAATTTTTTTAAAATATCTTAATGTTCATTCAGTAAAATTGAGTTTGAATTTGTAATTCAATCTGTGTTCTGAGTATCCTTCCATTTTTTTTAAAATATATTACTGTTCATTCAGTAAAATTGAATCCTTAATAGGCAATTTTTTTGTACTTAATATTGTTTAAATGTTATGTATATATGTATTATCGTTATTTTGTGTATTATGTGAGGATTATATTTCTTGGAAGGCTTCAGTAAAAAATAAAAGGTAGTATTTTATTATTATTGTTTATCTATTTTATTTTTTATATATTTTTTAAAAATTAAAAATTAAAAATATTATTTGGAAATTTTTTTTAATTACAAATTTATATAAAACTATTGAAATTGAAATTGAAATTAAATAAATATTTTAAAAATTAAAAACAAATATTAAAAAATTATATAAAAATGTCAAATTAATAAAGATTTGAATTTTAATAATTATCTTACAACAAATTGATTTTCAAGTTGTTCGGAGTTTTCAATATATTTAATAAGGATTTCTTTTGGGAAGAAAACAACAATATAGGGCTTTGTTGTGTAGCTTTATTCATGGTGATTCTGCACTAGGGAGTATCACTTTCTAAAATGGAGGAGAGAGTCTTCTAAATCTATTCATCAAGATGATTATTATTTTTATATGACTTTAGGTATGTTAATGATTTTTTTGACTCAATGATTTTTGTGAGAGTCAAAAAAATAAATTTGTTGTCACTATGGTTATAGTGTATGATGGAGTATTATGTTTTTTTTTTTTAAGTAAAAAAGGGGAGGATCCTATTTATATTAGAGTTGCAGAGTTACAAAGTTTATTTGTGATGCCAATTGTCCCACCTGAACAGGAAACCGAGACCGCTAGACATTCTATGCCACTTGTGTTCAAATAAACAAAATTATCAGAGTGTTGTCCTGCCTGAAAGAAAACTAGGACGCATATCCATTAGGTTCAGTCTGTATTCTAACAACCTAATTACAGCATTAATATGATCTAAATGGGCTACAACCTTGTTTTGAAACAAAAAGAGATTGCTAACTATGAACATCAGAAGACCTTTTAACCAGTCGGCTTGTCCTCTTCCCCGTGCCTTCGCCATACTGCAAGAAACGCATAAGTTTGTGTGCACGTAGGGCACTACCTTTTCGGGGGAGTCCTGGAATGTGCAGCATACAACATGTCGATTCGATGGTCGATTTGAATGATACGAAAAATCTGGTCGTCTGGCATACTCCGCATTTCAAAGATTGGTGCTAGGTACCCCGGGTTGGTGAAAGGATGTTGGTCCTGCCAATTTCCTTCAGTAGAGGCCAAGGGAAATGGCCCCTGTGCTCCTTCTCCTTCATTTGCTTCACTGGCTTGATGTGCCTGCCGCTTGCTCGGCTGAGTTGCTTTCTCCGAAGATGCACCAATGGGTGGGTCATTCTTTGCTTTTGCACAACATGATACCTCTTCCTCAACATAGCAGGTGGTGAATTCCTCTGCCGGGTGAGTTGCTCTGTAACCACGCAGTATTCTCGGAGGTGAAATCTTGTCTTCAGTGCCAAAATCAGTGGGAGGATTCCAATTATCCAAGATTGTGAAAAGAGGGTGCTCATGATAGCTTTGCATGGCCTCGTCCAGGGTGATCTCTTCCATGTACGCCGTGGGAGTCTTTCAAGGTCTCCCAAACTTCCTGTTTCTTCGCAAGGACACCAAGGCCAATGCCTTCTCGAACTTCTTCTGCCTCTGCCTGTGTGATTCAAATGAGTACCAAGTTGTGCCCCTGTGTGGATTTCCTCATGCCCTGGGCATGTTGAAGAACTTGGAGATGTCTGAAGTTCCTAGCGGATGAATAACACTACTCCAGAACTCCGGTGGCTCTGCGTTCGACGCTGTGAAATTCAAATACCTCTCATTGCTCTCGAGGTGGTTGATAAGAGTGAGGATGACGGTGACTGCCTTGGCCATTAAGGCTAGCCTCCTAGTGCTCTGGTGTGCTGTCCTGTTCACTTGCGCGAAGGGCCTCGTCTCCTGGTTAATTCTGCATGGGCTCGATCCCATTTAAATGTTGAGGGGATGATCGTCGGTGGGTTGTATTAATGGTGAAACCCGACGTTTTCCCGCGTGTCTCAGCTCTGCAATGTGGCACCCCATCCGGGGGTATGATGGAGTATTATGTTAAGGGGTTAGCATCTAAGGAATTATAATATGTTTGAGGTTATTTTGATTATGTTTCATAGTTTGTTAGTGGGTACATTTTTTCTAATGTCATAGTAGTTAGAGGTTAAGTTGTGTTAATCGGTGATCATGACCAAGCTCGTGATAAGGATTAGGGGGTATAGTGTATCCTAAACATAACGATAGTGTGTTAAGTGTTTTAGTATGTCGAGTGTCATAGATATTAAGGATTATAATGTATTAGGGGATTAGCCTATTTGTAACATACATGTTTCCCCCAGCTTGTAATTAATCATAAAATAGGATTACCATGCTAAGGCATGTGGATGATGTAAATGTATTATTGTTAAATTGCCTATAATTGACTAATGGGGGGTGAAGCCTTGAAGCATGAGCCATGATATCTCTAGAGGAAGGAAATTAGTTAATGATGAAAGGACCAGTGGTTGAATCACCAACCACCCGCATGAATGGAAGAATGGTCTAGCTGCAAAATGTCCGTCCGAAGTACCACAGAGATGTGCAAACCTGAGCTTCCTTTTGATAGAAGGAACAGGACAGGTCAGAAACCTTCCAAAGGAGGGAAGGTAAGATACATATAGACACACAGCAAGAGAAGAGACACTGGACGAGAGTGCAAGCTCGAAAAGGGGATGTGGGAACCAAAAGGAAGTGCAGAGAACACAACCTAAAGGGAAAAATGCGAGCTTGATGCTGGGAAAGCATCTGATAAACTTGTAGTGTCATTGTGACAGAGAAATTTTTCTCTGAGAGATGGCATAAATTCCCTAGTGATATCATGGCTTGGAATGAGGGTGGCTAGATGGCTAAGAATGAATGCCTATGAGCCTATGCTTAGGTGGAAAGGAACACACCCACAGTCAGTTAGTTGGATTCAACTTGTAATAGATAAGCATTCTCATACCTTGTGAAATTGAGATGTAGTTGTGTAATAAAATTAGATATACTGTGAATGACCCAGGGATGGATATGTTTGCTTAATGATTTATACTGTATCCTTTTTTGTGTCTACCTGATGGTGTAATTAGAAAAGTAAGAAATTATATGAATCGAACATGTTTTGTATTCATAAATTCTTGCGCCCTGTGGTGGCTTAAACTAGATCTACGAACCGTGGGTTCGTCGATCTTAGTCACAATTTAATGTATGCATGTTGACACTCCTAGTTGTTCGGACTCCCTTGGAGGAGGGAGTTTGTTAAATATTAGGAGATATAGTTCACGTATGCACAAGCTCTCTGCGAGGAAGGAAGAGACCGAGAACCACTTAAGTTCTACAGTTGAGGAATGATCGTAAGGGGTGCACGGAAGGATTCTTCCAAGCATTAAGTTAAAGAGAAAGAGTGCAAAGCTCCTAATACTTTCATATCTAACAAATATCAGGATGAACAGTGAGGTTGAAGTATTGAAAAAGGGGGGGGTCTCTTGTTTGGAAGACAAATGGAAAAAATATGTTCGGAAGAAGCCACGGTCTGCTGTGACCGTTGGGTACGGGAAAGAGTGTGCGAGTTAACCCCAGATTCAATTGGACTTCATCAGTTTGGAAAACTGAGCAATTTCATCGTAAGGGAGGTAAAATCCATGAAGTTTTGAAGTTCTAAAGTTAACCCTAAGCCCTAGATCTGAGGATGCCTGGGAACCATCCCGACTGCCACATCTGAGAGGCAGATGATAGTCAAGTTACCAGAACTATCCATGACATAAGAACCTGATAGCAGACATGTTAGTTCATGGCCGCGATCAACCTATGTCATTTATCTCGTTGGGAATGGAAGATCAATGACTAGGATTATATTAGAGTCGAGAGAGAACTCCCCTGATGGTGGAGGTTGAACCTTGCAATTTCTATGAGCCGTCGATCATCGTTGACCTTCGATCTAAGTTTGAAGAGATCCCTGGAATGCAAGGAGTGTGTGGGAAGGAGAAATATTCAAGGGGAATCAAGCTCAGAGGAGATAGCAGTTTCAGGTGTGCAAAGGAATTCCAAGAGATGAACCCATACGAGGAGCAAAGGTTGAGGCCTTTGAAAACTTAGAAAATATTCTAAGTCAGAAGATATCATAAGCTTAGGAGGAGGAGGGACAATGGTCATTGGATCACGGTGCAAAGGAACAATAGCCATGGCCCGTTTGATCAGAGAAAGGTTTCAGAGCCTTAGTTCTTTTCACATGCAGGAGAGTGGACTTACGGAAGTCATGAAGTCCCGAAGTAGTTTGGGACCATGCATGGTCAAGGAGAACGAAGTAAATCCTAAGTGTCATATCGACAGGATAGGTGGAATAAATCTGTAGACTTTGGGTAAAGACCCGAAGAAAACATCAGTCATTGGATCTAGAGGACAGGTGGCGTAATTCTGTGGACTCTAGGTAAAGACCCGAAGTAGATCATGTCCATAGGTTAGCAAGAGATATGTGTCGATAGATCAAATACTTCAAAGGTTTCCAAGTGAGGAGTGTGACAAAATCCCGAAGCCTAGAAGGCCGAAAAAGATTGCAACCATCCATTGCAAAGGGATACGTGGTGGAAATCCATGAAGTTCGAATGAAATCACTCAAGGAGAAATGAGTGCATAGGAATTTGAAACTCCCAAATCCCGGAGAGCCGAAGAGCCGAAGAGAATCTGGACCGTCAGATCTAGAGGGTACGTGGTGAAATATCATGAACTTTGGGTGAAAGTAATACGGGAAAAAATAAAGGAGCAATGTTTGAAATCGTCAAACCCTGAATAGATGAAGTAGCTTGGAGCCATCGATATATGAGAGGACACATGCCATCATATCGTGAACTCTGAATAAAATTCTCCAAGAGAGAAAGAGCGTGGGGAAATTGATATTTGAAATCGCTAAAGGATGAAGTCCCAAAGTAGACGACACCTGTTGATTTGAAAGTGGATGTGTGGCGCCATATCTAGAACTCCAGGTATGGAGCACTATAGAGGAAAGCAGAGGGTGAAAGTGTCGAAGTCTCGAAGGAGATCTCGATCGTTGATCGAGGAGGAGTTTGAAGGACCCTTGATCTGGTCTTGGTTGAAAAGTTTTGAAGTCTCGAAGAGGAATAGGGCCCTCAATTTGGAGAGGACAGGTGTCAGAATATCTGACACTCCAAATGGATTCACTATGGA
Organism: Picea mariana; assembly: GCA_032191745.1. Taxonomy (NCBI): domain Eukaryota; kingdom Viridiplantae; phylum Streptophyta; class Pinopsida; order Pinales; family Pinaceae; genus Picea; species Picea mariana. Next base: position 150,323 of record JASDQU010105073.1, read on the forward strand.
GATTTGTGTTTGTGGAGAGAGAATGTAGACCATTGATAGGAGTAGATGCATGACATCTAATATACAACTCTAGGTATGGAGCACTCTGGGAAAAAAGGGTGAATGAAGGAGAAATAACTATCGAAGGTCAGAGAGCCAGAGTTCATCAGAACCATATGTTTGTTGAGGATAGATGTCAACAATTCTTCCACTACGAAACATAGCTACTGACAGAGGAAGAGAAAGTTCAGAGTTGAAACTCTCAAAACCTGAATCACAAAATAAATCACAACCTTGGATTTAAAAAGGTTAGATTTTATTCGTAGATTTAGAAACGATAGATCTGAGCTATTAGTTCAGAAGAACTTTCAAGGTCTTGAGATCAATAGTCCCATTGAATTGCGAGGACCAAAGGTGCACAAACTTTAAAAAGTTGAGGGTGGGTCTAAATCCAAACCACGGTTTTGGAGAAAGGACACGTGGAGGCTCAAGGTGAATTGCGTGGAGAAAAGTAGTTTCTTTCAAACCACCCTTGGCCATGCCCGCTATCCTGTGGATTACGTGAGGTCATCACCGAAGGTCATGACAAGGAAGGGATTATCAAAAAAGGGGCTAGCACCCAAAATCAGAGATTTCGCAAGAGAAAAAGGGGACGGTCACGAGTACCATTAGACCTTCACCCGGAAGTCAAAAGAGTTTGCATTTAATTGCAAAATGAGACCATCAAGGTCTCACAGAGTCATTTCATTCCAGAATCGAATATCCTTGATCGGGAGGTCAGACTGGTTCCCCGACTTTCCAAATTATAAACCATGGATGGATAATCTATCCTTTAAGAAAAGAAAAAAAGATTATGCCTCGTATGCGTGTGTTACAAATTGATATCAGAGCATGGTTACAACACTTGGCCTACATGGGCTCATGCATGATTCACATAAAGAGGTATGGTTATTTTCATTTACTACTTTAGGAGAAGGACTGCATATTGAACCTGTGATTTTGGGAATTCTTGTTGAATTCCAGTAGAATAATTTCTTTATCCCTTTATCAAAGTGATAACTACTCTTACTAGAGTAGGGATATGATAATTAACATTTATACTAAGACTTAAATGTGGATATCTGAAGGTGGAAGGGTTCTGTCAAGAGTAGTTAAAGCCCGAAGGATGAATGACTTGGTGTTCATAACATAGCTTCTAAGCATGGGCAATTGGAACCTCAAGCATTGATGCTGGATGATTATATAATGGTTAATAACTTTGTGGGCTTAAAGGAATCTGATAGGATCAGGTAGGATCCTTGGAAGTTATAGTTACTACTTTACATTAAAATCAGAATATATAACTCCTCATAACTAGAGAAAGCTGATATGGGTAAAACCCTACAGATGCTGAGGCAAGGAAGTTTTCTTTCTATACATTGTCATGTAAAGAGGAAAGTGACACTAGTTGGTTATTTCCATGAGATAAGGCAACATCAATACGAAATATGACTATGATATTAGTCCTGTAAGTGATTGAAATCCCCAACTAAAGGACACTAATGATGAATTTAAACTATCAAGTGAATGCATTTGGTAAAAATGTGTAATAGATGCACCTACATATACACAAATGTGTATACATGATCATAAGGATGCTTGGAAGATCCTTGGGAAAAGGATATAGAGGCTTGATATGTCCATGTGTGTGAATGACATGGAAAAGATGTAAGAAATAAGCTAGCATGATGAATACTTAGTTGTGTTTAATTATGCTTGAGTGAATGGGTTTAATGCATTGTGAAGCTTCTTAATATGAAGCATGATATCAATACCAGTTAGGCATGAATGATACTAAGTGTGCAAGTGATGCACATGTATGATGAAAGAGTATAGTTGTAGGCACCATATGGTTGCCCTGATGAGTGAAATATAAATCAATAATTTCTCTTGTCCAGATTAATTGAATAATATGGATGCATGGTTGACTCCATTCTCAAGAGTCATGAAAGTTTTTTTCCAAATAATAACTAGAGGGGAATGTATTCCCTTTCCTCGGGGAATAATAATATAATTAGATAAAAGGGTAAATGAACAAAGATGCTTTGTTTTCATGATAAGAGGAAAATGATTATGCCTTTGATGATTACATTTTGAAAGCATCATGTAATGAGTAAGAAGACTAATGAATGAATAAAGGAGTATTTTTTATTGAATAGGCTTGGTTGGAGCCATGTTAAGAAAAGGCAGTGAGGCCTTTAGAGATAACTTAGTTGGGCTGAAAAGTCCCAGGCGGTGTAGAAAGAAATGGAAGAAGGGGAGAGCCCCTAAAACCTTTCTTTCTATGTGTTATGTTTCCTCTGGAATGAAAAAGATAACTTACTAACAAAAGTAAATGTTTTTACACCATAGTGATGATGATTGTATTACTGTAGAAACAATCGAGAACTGTGTATATTGCATTCATGGAAATCATTGAGGATAATGTGATGAAATGAATAAAGATATGGTAGGACATTTTGAAGAAGTTTTATGGATTTGAATGTTATGATACATGCATTTTAATTGATATTACAACTAATGATGCACGTTGTTTATAGAAAGGAATTTGAACTGTTCAGGAAGACAGTTACCAATAAGGGGAAACCTCAAGTAGAGGATGACCATGGGAAGGTTGTGGTTGAAAGATTAATGACAGGACTATGAGAATCCCGCTAAAGCACTGCTGATGAGGTGAAAATCAGAAAGAGGGTGCTAGCAGCCAAGAAAAGTTGTATTCCATGGATACCCAAGTAGGGTATTATTCAGGAAGGAGAACCCGAATGTTGGAGGTGTGAACCTATGATAGTGAATATTGATTGTATGATGCAGCAACATTGGAACCTGTTAATGTTTTATGATGATATTATAGTTCTTTGCATTTCATAAAGATAAGAGCATAACAACCACAAGATCACTAAGAAATACACATCCACAAGTACACAACATTTATCCTGGGAAACCCTCTAGGGGAAGAAAACCCAGCAAAAACTTCCTTATCATAAATAGCTTATCAAGAG
>JASDQU010105073.1:153822-179508 GCA_032191745.1 Picea mariana
GGGGGCACAGGGATTCTAAAGTTTCCTTTTCTCGATGTCTCTGAAAACAGTCATAATAACTGCAGATCAGATTGCAGCTCTCTGCAATGGATTTCAGTACAGAAGATGCAATCCCGTGTTCATGGAAAAGGGAAGACACAGAAGAAAACGACATTTACCTAACAGATGAACGAATAAGCCAAGGGAGAAGCATCGTCGAAGCTCTGACTCCGCAGGTACAAAAGCAAGGCAGAAACAACTGCAGCGATTTGTCTTCCCCGGGCAGGTTGCTCCCGTCTTCATTTCAGAAAAATGGTACAATAAGAATAGACAAACATGAACAACAAAAGAAAACTGAATCAGATTAGGGTTTCTTCCTCGTGATTCGAACTCATCACCCTGAGCCGTGAATTTAAAGCTCAAAGCAGCATGGTGCGGCAGGATTGGAGGCACAAATTCAACAGCATCCAGGCTGCTTGCCACAAGTGGTATCGCCAGAAAACAGATTCCAGATTTTAATAGAAAAAAAAAATAATCTCGTAACTAACTCCTCCTCCCTGAGGATTGACACCTGGCTGACTGGTATAGCGGGCTTTGTTGGATTAAATCTTGTATCTTCCAGTGTATTAATCTGTGTCGTTTATGCGTGGAATATCGGGAAACCGATCGCTGTCCTATACCCTTGCCCGATCTCAATCCCGAGTAAGAATCCAAAAACAGATCAAATAAAAAAATATATGGATTAAAATACGCTCTTTGATTGCGATTACTACCGATAATGTATAGTATATGTGCATTCCTTCGACAACACACCCGAAGATAAACAGAAATTATTTGTCTGCCACAATATGATGTCCCTATCATTTCTTCACATAAAACAGTGTTGTTTAATTTGAAGTTTTTTTTGCCCATTTTCAACTATTTTTAATTATTCTGTGTAAACTTTTTTTTTTTCCCTCAACAGTAGATGTTGGAAACACTCAATATGAAGTGCTAAAGGGCAACTTGGACATAAAGCTAGAACTCTTGACCTTTCGCAGAATTTAGAGAGTATATGCACTTCTCACTAACTGCCCTATTCCATAGGGATTATTAAAAGCTTACTTGCAATAAAGAAATTGACTAATCCATATATTTTACTGGTTATATATATGACAATTTGTCTTCAATTTCTTTTACCTACATAAATTGGTTTATAATAAATTATATGTATATAATTTTAAATATCATATGATTAGATAGAAAGAAGGAAAAGTTAAAACATATAAATTAGAAAATAGAAAAATTAAAATATAAATTAGTAAAGATATTGATTAAAAACTATTCATCTTTTTACATCATTAATCTTATTATTTCATGTAAGATTTTATATTACATGGAAAAAAAAAATTAAGGGTGGATAATTTTTAGGAGAAAAACTTGGTAAAAGTCAATTTATACGAGTGTTTATCAAAAAGAAAAAGAAAGAATTATAGAAAGCAGGTGTGGATAATTTGAAGCAAGTGTGGCTAATTTGGCTAATTTCCTGGTGGATAATTTGAAGCAAGCGTGGCTGGTGTGGATAATTTTTTTGTGAAAAACTTGGGTAAAAGTCAATTTATACAAGTATTTACTAAAAAGAAAAAGAAGGAATTATAGAGAGCAAGTGTGGCTACTTTACTGGTGAAAAACTTGGGTAAAAGTCAACTTATACAAATGTTTACTAAAAAGAAAATTAGGAATTTTATGTAAAAAAATTATTGTTAAATGACTTTGTAAGTTTTGGAAAATCAAAGCATTTTATTAATTAAAATTCTTAATTTAGATGTTCTCTTAAATGCTTATTAAACATAGATTCATGGAAAATCAAAATATTGCTAATTAAAATTCTTAATTTTAGATCTTCGGTTAAATGCTTATTAAACATAGCCTCATTGTTTTTACAGTTTAATCTCTTTGTTGTATCAACTATTTTCTATTCATTTCAAGAATTGGACAATTGGAGAGATAATTATGTGGTCTGTTTGGTACTGATTTATTTCAAATTCATTATGAGATGACATTGAATAGTTTTATTGTTTTCATATATTCTAATTTTTGTTTTGAGATAGAAAATTTTGGAATTGTCCATAATGCTTTGCATTTGGTATATGAACATAGCACACCAAAATTAGAAAACATTGAATATGAAAATAGGGGAAGAATACATTTTATATATATAAAAGACTATTAATGATATGCATTATTCATCTTACTTTCCATACCATAAAACTACATTTTTGTTTGCAAATAAAACCTTATTTATATAGATGAATTCTAACCTAAATCCATCCCAACCATCAACCTAATAAATCATAAACCTATTACACATCAAGATTTATTAAAAATATTCATAGTAAGTATAGTGTAGTGAGTGTTAATACTAAATTGAATTTGTTATTTTAATGATGATGATATGTTGTGAGAGTGAATCCATGTTAACAATAATGGCTACATGTGTAGATATGTAATTTCATTGTAAATATTGCCACTACTGACATGAAGGACAAGGCCTAACTAGAGAATACGTATCTATTCCAATGGTGGGTTACAATTATGATGAGGTTGTTATGTTTCCATGTTGTTCTTATCTTATGTAAACGAGTGGATAAATAGAAAATGTTTAATAATATAACATCTAAAAAAAAGGTTTCTTAAGAAAGCAACAAAGGGACCATGATAGCACTAAAATGAAAGACGAAAGTGGGTCTAAAGAAGATAAGCAATCCAAGTTTCCTTGGTTTCCTAACCTTACTCTTTTCCTTATTATCATGTAATTTATTTAAACCTAAACCACAAATCATTGAATGTAGGTGGTGGTTAGTGACAAACTTCACCTCCGATAGCTATGAGGGAAATGGGGTCGAGTAAAATAGGAGGAATGAGTGTAAGAGACTATGTCCTTGTAACGATGCAAACCTTTTCTATTCTTTTGCATTCTCCTTCCTCATGCAAATTTTAATTCTCATGATGTCATTATTATAACAATCAACTACCCCTCCTCACACCATTTCAAGCACATTCTTTCACACCAAAAGACACTATTGAATGTAGCAACTATATTCTCATGTCTAAGATTGAGATTTGAGCCTATAGATGGCCACATATAGTTGTAGAAGTAAATATTTTGGATTTTACAAGACATATGGATGGTTGCATAAGAGCATAGACACTAGGCTACATAGGGAACCACCCCTTTTCTCTAGATTGATTCTCATTGAGTGCTTGAGAGCTAAGTAAAACTCTACTAGATTATTTATAAAAGAAGAAAATAGATTGCACTCCTTTTGCACACATTGAGGAGAACTAGATGGAAGCAAATAGATGAACACTTGTCCTCCTTTTGAACCCCTTTTGGATGGTTACTAAGAGTGCTTGGTGGTGAACATTTATCTAGTTGGAGAAATTAGATTCACTAGGTGATGTGCGAGAGTTTTTACTTTGTTTTCTTTCCCCTAGCGGTATCATGGCTTAGCCTGCGGGTGGAATCCATAGTTGATTCTTATGGTTGGTGTCATGTCCCCTTCTGAGTGATCATGGGACTTGGACGCAGTAGCCTAGGTGATTCTCATAGGCGGTAGTATGTAAGAAGGGAATTAATAAATTATTTAATGTCCTAACGGGGGAAATGATTAACAAATTGACATTAGATAATTAAAATGGGGGAACAAAGAAAAAAAATGCCTAAAGTGACTTAGGAAGAATATGAAGAATATGAAACGTCACTTAAATTGATTAAAAGGTAAAAGGGTTGCAAAAAAGTCAATGAAGAAATAAAGGGGTAAAGAGAGGGTGCCCTCTAACATTCTTGTATTGGCATTTTTCTAATTTTCTCATTGAAAGAGCTCATTGTGGTTTTGGAACTCTTGAGATGGAAAGCCTAGGAGGATTTTTAGAGATTCGCTTTGGTGGTAAGATCATCCACCTTAGTTGGTCATTTTTTAGGAGGATATCACTTATATTTCTTCATTGAACTTCAAAGTGGCAGAGTATTCCTTGTTGGTAGCTAGTAGTTGTATATCCATGGCTGGGTTTTACTTAAAAGGCGAGTTATTTGGTGTTGAGGAGATTACTTGTCAAGTGGGTAGATTTTTTCTTGTGTTCGGCGTAATACTAGAGTAAGGGGCCGTGTTCCTTGTCAGTGGGACGCATTGGTACAGTTGGGGTCGAGTTTTCCTTCATCCTGGACGCATTACCTGGCAGATGGGCGCATATCTTGTTGGAGGAAACACTTCTCCAGGCTGCCTGCCACAAGTGGTACTGCCAGAAAACAGATTGCAGATTTTAATAGAAAAAGAAAAATAATCTAGTAACTAACATCGTCTCAAAATCTCGCTCCTCCTCCTCCCTAAGGATTGACACCTGGCTGACTGGAATATTGTGCTTTGTTGGATTAAATCTTGTATCTTCCAGTGTATTAATCTGTGTCGTTTATGAGTGGAATATCGGGAAACCGATCGCTGTCCTATACCCTTGCCTGATCTCAATCTCCAGTAAGAAACCAAAAACAGATGAAATAAAAAAATATATGGATTAAAATACGCTCTTTGATTTCGATTACTACCGATAATGTGTAATATATGTGCAGTCCTTGGACAAGACACCTCAACATAAACATCATTTATTTGTCTGTTTTGTTTGCCACAATGTGATGAACCTATCATTTCTTCACATAAAACAGTGTTGTTTAATTTGAAGTTTTTGTCCATTTTGAACTATTCTGATTATTTAAAGTTATTTTTTTTTCTAACAGTAGAGGTTGGGAAACTCACCTAATATGAGGTGCTAAATGGGAACTTTAGGGACACAATGCTACAGCCCCTCATTTCTCCCTGAATCTAGAGAGTACATGCACCTCTTACCAAGTGTGTTATGCCATGAAGATTATTAAAAACTAAGTTGGAATAAAGAAATTGATTAATCCATATATTTTGCTGGTTATGTATGACAATTTTTTTTCAATTTCTTTTCCCTACATAAAAAGGTTTATAATAAATTCTATGTATGGTTAGATGGAAAGAAGAAAAAGTTAAAACATATAAATTAGAAAATAGAAAAATTAAAAACCATTGATCTTATTAAACTATTGATATTATTATTTCATTGATCTTATTAAACCATTGATCTTATTAAACTATTGATATTATTATTACATGTAAGATTTCATATTACATGGAAAAAAAAAATTAAGTGTGGAAAATTTATAGATGAAAAACTTGGTAAAAGTCAACTTATACAAGTGTTTACTAAAAAGAAAAAGAAGGGATTATAGAAATCAAGTATCGCTAATTTCTTGGTGTGAATAAATTATTTGTGAAAAATTTGGGTAAAAGTGAATTTATACAGGTATTTACTAAAAAGAAAAGGAAGGAATTATAGAGAGCAAGTGTGGCTAATTTAATGAAAAACTTGAGTAAAAGTCAACTTATACAAGTGTTTACTAAAAAGAAGGAATTTTATTTAAAAATTTTATTGATAAATGACTTTGTAAGTTTTGGAAAATCAAAGTATTTTATTAATTAAAATTCTTAATTTTAGATGTTTGCTTAAATGCTTACTAAACATAGATTCATGGAAAATCAACGTACTGGTAATTAAAATTTTTTATTTTAAATCTTTGGTTCAATGCTTATTAAACATAGCCTCATTATTTTTACAGTTTAATCTCTTTGTTGTATCAACTATTTTCTATTCATTTCAAGAATTGGACAATTGGAGAGGTAATTATGTGGTCTGTTTGGTACTGATTTATTCCAAATTCATTATGAGATGATATTCAATAGTTTCATTGTTTTCATATATTCTAAATTTTGTTTTCAGATAGAAAATTTTGGAATTGTCTATAATGCCTTGCATTTGGTGTATGAACATAGCACACCAAGATTAAAAAACATTGAATGTGAAAATAGGGGAAGAATACATTTTATATATAAAAAAACTATTAATGATATGCATTATTCATCTTACTTGCATTATTCATCTTAATGATATGCATTATTCATCTTACTTCTTATTCTTATTTATATAGATGAATTCTAACCTAAATCCATCCCAACCATCAACCTAATAAATCATAAACCTATTACACATCAAGATTTATTAAAAATATTCATAGTAAGTGTAGTGTAGTGAGTGTTAATACTAAATTGAATCTGTTATTTTAATGATGATGATATGCTGTGAGAGTGAATCCATGTTAACAATAATGGCTACATGTGTAGATATGTAATTTCATTGTAAATATTTCCACTACCGATATGAAGGACAAGGGCTAACTAGAGAATGTGTATCTATTCCCATGGTGGGTTACAATTATCGTGAGGTTGTTATGTTTCCATGTTGTTCTTATCTTATGTAAACATCCCGCTCTGGCACACCGAGAAAACTTATTCTTTGAGGACACTTGCTCGCAAGTGATCTGGACTTTTATGATAAGAAAACATTTATCCTTGATTATGATGCGATATGATAGATGACATGATGTTTTACTGCTTTGACATGGACATGTGCTATTGACTCGGTTTTACTGAGTGTGCAGGGTTTTTGACCTTGAGGATGCAGAGGCATCGACGGGACCCCTTGGACTTCGGATCGAGTCGGGGAGTGTGCTTTGGGGTTGATTGTTTACTGTGATTTTAGTATATTTGATTTGATGATATGATGTGGACATGTTCTGATACGATTGTTGATGATGCAGGCTGACGATAGCTTGCCGACTAGACTCACATATGGAGTAAAGGGGCCACACACGATTTCCAGAGAGGTTGAAGGAGAGGTGTGGATAGCAACCATGCCATAGCCTACTAGCACTCCCTCTGTGGCTCGAACTGTAGGTTAATGATTACCTAGTTCGAGAGGATCCATGATATCGTGAGGGCAGACTGCGACAGTCGCTCACGATGATTCTAAGAGGCGTGCAATAAGGCAGGGGCCTTATTCCATAGAGCCCTTAGTCTCCCACAAGTTCACCTGGCGGAGTGTTGACTCCAGGGTTTATTGATGTCTACTAATCAATCAAGTTGGCGAGTGGTACCCTTGGAGCACGTGGTGCATCCTGAAGGGCACGTCACACAAAAGAAACACAAGAAGAGAGTGGCACCCTTGGAGCACGTGGTGCATCCTGAAGGGCACATCGCACAAAAGAAACACAAGAAGTGAGTGGCACCCTTAGAGCACGGGGTGCATCCTGAAGGGCACATCGCACAAAAGAAACGAACGAGGCGAGTGGCACCCTTGGAGCACGTGGTGCGTCCTGAAGGGCACGTCGCGTTGATGTTGATGAAGGAACAAACCTAGATGGCCCTAAGACATTTAACACATTAAGAAACTCTTAAGCTACTTCCCTAATTAAATGTCGCCTAGCTCAGAATCTAAGTCCTAAGTCTAAAACTTCTCAGGGTAAAATTTTGTCTAACATTAAGAACAGACCTTATAAAAATAAAAATAAAAATAAAAATTTAAGCTAAAAACCAATTAAGTAATAGTTTTAGTCTTCATAAATTTTGGGGTAAAATGAAGACAGTATTAATTTAATTAAAATCCGTGGTTTTAAATTGTAAAGAAGAAATAAATTATTTAAATTGTGAAAGTGTAAAAGGATTTTAAATTAATAATAAAAGGAAAAGAGTAAAATGTGCAACTGCCATTTTGGCTTTATTTAAAAGGGGAAAGAAGGAAAAAATAAAAAATTAGGAAACTAAGAATTGGAGGAAACATAATAAAGGAAAGAAGGGAATTTATGCTAAAAAGCGAGGTCAACATAGTAAGGAATCTGCAATTAAGAACCTTCTAAAATGAACTAAATTAGCAACGTATTTTTAGGGAAAATATTTAAACCTGAAGGAGAATCTAGGAACACCTAGGAGAAATTATAGGAGAAACTCTAGGTGGGTGAGGGAAATGAGTCATTTAATAAATTAAAGAAAATAAAATTTGGAGGAAAGTGGGGGATGAATGACACTTGTACGATGGACAAATTTTAGATGATATCATTAAAACTTAAATTAAAAAGGGATTTAGGGAAAGTTTGAAGGTCTAAAAACTCTATAAAAGAAAGGGAACAGAAAGAAGAAGGGGATCGGCTGTTAGCGTAACGTTACGCTGCCGAAATTGTGACTTGACTGATTACTTGTGGAGAGTTGGGATTTTCCATCTTGGATAGGAGTGGTAGCTCGGCCTTGCGAGGCAAACTGGGAAGCTAGATGGACCATATGGATTGTGTGTGGCCCCTTTACGGCTCGGAGGGTTAAGGGGGAAGAAAAGTACCCCTAGCGATTGGCTGGGAGGTACTAGTGTAGTCTCGACGGTCGGCGAGGGGAGCGACATGGAGCATGAGCGATACGAAGCATGCGGTCATCATTCGAGGCAGGAGTTAAGGCAACGGTATGGTTTTCATTTTGCATGATAGAAGGTATTAGGACCTTGGCCCTCTCTTATTGTTATCAACATTTTAGTATTGGCATTGTGAGATGAAAAATAGTTAACTTCAATCTGCTTGGGTTCTCGTTGGATTGATTGGTTTTCTTGCCTTGTTCTTCGGCGATTGAAATTGTGTTACAGTTATAAAATATTTCTTCTTACTCTGTTGTTGCATGTTGGTTGGGATAAAAGAGATTTTATGGCTATGTGTATATATAACTGGGGGTGTTTTATATCACTGTGGGCGTAATATACATTACAGTGGGTGTTTCATATCACTGTGGACGTATTACACATTACAGTGGGCGTTTTTATGTTAATGGGGGCATTTTACACCACTATGGGTGTTTATATATTACAGTGGGTGTATTTATATTGATGTGGGCGTTTTTATATGACTGTGGGTGTTTATAAATTTCTGTGGGCGTTTCTATATGATCGTGGGCGTTTATAAATTTCCGTGGGTGTTTTTATATTGATGTGGGTGTTTTTAGATGACTGTGGGCATTTATAAATTTCTGTGGGCGTTTTTATATTGATGTGGGCATTTTTATATGACTGTGGACGTTTATAAATTTCCGTGGGCATTTTTATATTGATGTGGGCATTTTTAGATGATTGTGGGCGTTTATAAATTTCTGTGGGTGTTTTTATATTGATGTGGGCATTTTTATATTACTATGGGCATTTTCTATTACTATGGGAGTCTTGTATATCACTGTGGGCATTTTTGTTTTTGTAAATTTAGATCTGAGAATTCGTTCTAGCAATAGTTGTATGGGCATTTTCATTTGTGTAAATTTAGATCTGAGAATTCGTTCTAGCAATAGTTGTATGGGCATTTTTGTTTTTGTAAAATTAGGTCTCAGAATTCGTTCTGGCAATAGTTGTATGGGCAATTTCGTTTTGTAAATTAGATCCGAGAATTTGTTCTGGCAATAGTTGTATGGGCATTTCGTTTTTGTAAATTTAGATATGAGAATTCGTTCTGGCAATAGTTGTATGGGCATTTTCATTTTTGTAAATTTAGATCTGAGAATTCGTTCTGGCAATAGTTGTATGGGCATTTTCAGTTTTGTAAAATTAGATCTGAGAATTCGTCCTGGCAATAGTTGTATGGGCATTTTCGTTTTGGTAAATTTAGATCTGAGAATTAGTTCTGGTCTTATTATGGCTATATTGGCTTCTTGCTTGAGATTTTTACTTGTTTACTGGTAACTTTAAATTTATGATTATCCATTGAAAAAAGAGAGCTAGTCAATACCGTAGATAAGTCAACACGTTTCGGGTTCCAGAACTCACCCTATAGATTCTTTGCCTTTCGTTGATTAATTAAAATATATATCTGGTTATTCTTTTTGATGAATGTCTTATTATGTTCTTAATTAAATCTTATTCTTAAGTGTTTAGTTACCACCGTATCAATTCATTATTGTTTTCGTTAAAGTGTAACTCATTCCATTACTATTAGTTGAGTTCCTTTATTTCATTGTGGAAATAATTAATTATTATAAATGAAACATGAATAAGTATAACACTTGGTCATGATGATTACTATTGAAGCAATGCTCGGTTGATAATGGTATAGGGTTTTTATTGATAATTTGTCAAATTGACCAGTTATATAGAGCTGTCTCATTTTCTATTGTTATAATGGAGTAGATCTATCTTTTTCCTTCCATAGAGTATTTATATTTTATATATCCTGTTGATTGTGAAAGTTGTTGTAACAAATGTTATTTGGAGATAAAGGTACCTCTGAAGGTCTTCCTTTTTACTACCATTGTTGTAAGTTATTGATAACATAAAATTTATAATATTGCGTTAATTATGGATTTATGATTAGGGCGTGTCGAGACAATTAATGGTTCATAATCATTGTCAATCGAATTACAAGCTTAGATCATCGAATGAATGTTAATGTAAATTTTACCATGATTGCGTCAATAATTTTAGTATATGTCGTTAATTATCGATCTATGATTAAAGATGAATGTTAATTATTGCGTTAATGACAATTGGAACTATTCAATAAATTCATGATTGTAACTAATGACTAATTATCTTGTTAACTATTAAACCAGTCAAAGTTCAGACTTGCAAAATAAGGTCCCTTGAATGATGTTTAGAGGTTACCTTGATGATGAATCATGATCTAAAAGTTGCCAATTGGAATGGCCTTAAGACTCTTATAGGTTGTAGTCCATTGTTAAATTAATGTTGTACTTGGTTGTAACCATTATTTCCTTGGTCTGTTTGTGTCGGGCGGGATGTAGACACCTCCATGTTCATCAGAACAGTCGCTAGCCCTGAGACCTTAAATGGTTAAAATCGATGGGAACCTGGGCTTGAGGATTGCTTATGTGTGTTGGAGGTCCTAACCATTGTAGGGTAGGATGAACGGGAAGTCAGTGTTATTTTTTAGTCAGTCTTACTTATTGTCGATTGATAATCATTAATTGCATGCAGTCACTTGTTGTGCGTCGTATGTCGTCTTGTTGTGTTCATCGTGGTTTGCGTCTTATTCGTCATCGGGTGGTGACGTAGAGTCGAATGTGTTTATTTCCCTTGTACACGTGCACAGAAACCTGTAAAAAAAATAAAAATTGCACTTGTTATGAGAGGTTGTCAGCATAACGAGGAGGATTGTTACATGTGGTATCAGAGCAGGTTCAACCCGCGACTTGGGATCGCTACGGCTTTCGTTGATATGATTTAATTATACTGTTGCAGATCAAGTTGACTGTGTGAATGCAGGTAATCATGGTTTAAGGACGCCGCGGAGGCAGACGACGGGGTGGTAGGGGAGGAGGCACGATGCCTCTAGTGGCATCCACACCTGAGGGGTCTAACCCCCGGGGAAACAAGAAAGTTCTCAGATGGTAGAAGATATCAGTTGGCGACGTAGTCGAAACAATGAGATCCTTTCAGTGCATGTCTGAGGCACTGATCAGCCATTTGGATAGAGATGAGGCCAGAGCACCGGCTACCGCTAAGGTTCAGCCGCGCGCACTGGTAGTTACTGGTAGCATTCACCGTGAACTCGAGAAGGTCAAATTTTTCGAGTTCTTTCGTTCCCCGGACGACATAGCCACCGAGGCATGGTTGGAGAACATGGCGATGTGATTCATACTTTGTGATTATACCTCCAACATGAAAGTTCGCATGGTGGTTTTTCAACTGAAGGGAAGCGCTCTTCTACGGGGGAAGACTCTCCTACCGCAGCTGAACATGGTCGTTGAAGACATTTCATGGGAACTGTTCGAGGAGCGGTTCCGAGAGAGGTACCTTTCAAAGGAATTCATTGAGAGTCAGCTCAATGAGTTCAACACCTTACGACAGGGAGGTCGTACGGTGCCCGAGTATGAGGCACATTTTATGGACCTGCTCCGGTATGCTCCACACCTTAACACGGAGAAAATTAAGGTCAATAGGTTCGTGTTTGGCCTTAACGGCAGCCTGCGTGTGAAGGTTAGGATTTTGATGCCTCAAACCTTGCACGATGTCGTCCAGAAGGCCCTCACAACTAAGGAAGAGCTTATCAGTGGAGGTCAGACCAGGACTCCAGCGAGACCAGCAGGGAAGGGTTCATCTGGGACACCACAGCATTAGACTCCAGCGAGGCATACGTCGTGATATCGTGGCTTCCAGAGGGGATCCACCTTCACTATACCCCGGCGACCGCCAACTCAGCAATGAACACCTTATCGGGGACCACAGCATCTGCAGCAACGTCGCCCGTAGCAGCAACAGTGTAGGCCTATTCAGCAGAACATACCAGGGTTCCAGGCCAGTGGGCCATCATCTTCTACTTCGGGTACCAGGACTACTGGGCTGAAGAAGGGGTGTTGGACGTGTGGGGAGACACACTAATAGCGTGACTATCCTGTGGAGAGGACCAGAGTGTTCGGATCAGCCAGACCCACTACGGTGGGAGATATGGGCAAGGCCCATCGAATTCATGCAGCGATGAATAACCACTAGGTAGAGCACCAGTCGACTGTGCTCGAGACGATAGGTACCATCGCTGACCAGACCCTTAGTGTTTGATAGATCCCGGTGCTACTGAGAGTTTCATTTTTGGTGCAGCGCTAAAAAGTATTAAGGTAAAGGCAGTCAAATAGGATGATTTTAGCTTCGTAGAGATGGCTTCGGGAGCCAAACAAAAGGTTGGAGGAAAGGTTAGAGGATGTGCCCTTAACCTGGGAGAGTTTGTCATGAGGACCAACTTGTACGTCACAATCTTAGGATCTTATGACGTCGTGATTGGTATGGATTGGTTGGAATTGCATGAGGGGATACTCAACTGCAAGATGAAACGGTTGAGCTTGGTTGATGACGAAGGACAGAGACGTGTGATTGTAGGACAGAACCAGGGAGTTTCCCTGAGGTTCGTCTCTTCCTTATAGTTACAGAAGAGTATGCGTAAGGGGTGCAACCTTTATGTGATCCTTGTGCTAAACGAAAAGGGAGTAGCGGAAGGTCTCGAACACCTTCCGGTGGTGAAGGAGTTTACGAACGTATTTCCAGAGGAGTTACCTGGGATGCCGCCGAAAAGGGAATTTGAGTTTAGCATAGACTTGAAACCGGGGACCGAACCGATAGCAAGAACGCCTTATTGGATGTTGACCCATGAGTTGCAAGAGTTTAAAATGCAACTGAAGGAGTTGCTGGACCTGGGACTGATACATCCTAGTG
The DNA here is from genome assembly GCA_032191745.1 of Picea mariana. NCBI lineage: Eukaryota > Viridiplantae > Streptophyta > Pinopsida > Pinales > Pinaceae > Picea > Picea mariana. The sequence continues at coordinate 166,936 of JASDQU010105073.1, forward strand.
TGTTACCGTGGGGTGCGCCGGTTATTTTCATACAAAAGAAGAATGGATCATGGAGGCTTTGCATTGACTACTGTCAACTAAACAAGGCCACGATTAAGAATCAGTATCCCTTGCCGAGAATTGATGATCTGTTCGATCAAATGAAGGGTGTGACGATGTTCTCCAAGATCGATTTGTGATCAGGGTATCACCAGTTACAGATCAGGGAGGATGAAATCCCTAAGACCTCTTTTAAAACGAGGTTTGGACATTACGAGTTTACTGTTTTACTGTTTGGATTGACAAACTACCCAGGAGTATTTATGAGTTTGATGAACGGGGTGTTCCATGAATACTTGGACAAGTTCATCCAAGTATTCATTGACGATATTTTGATCTACTCTCGGACGACGGAGGAGCATGACGAGCACTTGCGCTTGGTACTACAGTGCCTATGAGAGCACAAATTGTATGGGAAGTTGTCCAAATGCTCTTTTTATCAATCGAGGATTCACTACTTAGGGCATGTCATCTCCGACGAAGGCATTGCCATGGATCCAACCAAGGTTGAGCCTATTATGGAATGGCCTGCGCCAACGAATGTCACAGAAGTATGTAGCTTTATGGGTTTAGCAGGATATTATCAACAGTTTGTCGAGGGATTTTCGAAGATAGCAAATCTGATCACGGAATTGCAGAAGAAAAACAAGAAGTTTGTTTGGACCGAGAAATGCGCAGAAGAATTTCGGAGGCTTAAAGAGTTGTTGATGACAGCACCGATACTAAAGGTCCCTGACACGGACGTGGACTTCTTGGTATGCACAGACACATCCAAGGAAGGCTTAGGTGGAGTCTTGACGTAAGACGGACGAGTAATCGCTTACATTTCGAGGAAACTGAGAAGGCATAAGGAGAACTGCGCGACGCATGATTTGGAGTTATTAGCCTTAGTATATGCCTTGAATGTTTGGAGACACTACCTTGTTGGAAAAAAATTTGAACTAAAAACTAATCATTGTGGACTACAACACATTTTTACGCAAAGCGACCTGAACGAACGACAACGACGTTGGTTGGAATTTCTTAGCGAGTACGACTTTGAGATTACTTACATAAAGGGAATAGTGAACCAAGTGGCGGATGCTTTGAGTCAGAGACCACGGATATTTACGGTGTTTCCTCTTCAGACGAATATACGTGAGAAGATTCTCACTTTACAGTGTGACGATGATTGGTACAAGGAGATCGAGGGCTTTATTGGACAAAACACAATGATGGTACCATGATACGAGGGATTTTCATTTGATAGAGATGGTTTATTGAGGTTTAAAAGTCGGATTTACGTAGCGCCAAATGACGAGTTGAGGATGTTGATCCTGAGGGAGGCTCATAGAGAAGTTTACATGGCTCACCTGGGAGTCACGAAGATGAGGGCAAACCTTAAAACCTTATTCTTTTGGAAGGGAATGAAGGCTGACATAGTCAACTATGTGGCTAGATTTCTAGAGTGTCAGCAGGTAAAGGCTAAGCATAGACACCCAGTAGGATTACTTCAACCCCATGCCATCCCGGAATCGACATGGGAGGATATTTCGATGGATTTTATTGTTGGATTGCCACTGATGGCAAGGAGACATGACTCGATTTTTGTAGTAGTAGACACTCTAACGAAGACATAGCTAGAGTATTCTTCAGTGAGATTGTGAGCCTGCATGGCGTTCCTAAGAATATTATATCCGATCGAGGATTGGTGTTTACTGGACGATTTTGGACGAGTTTCCAAGAGGCCTTGGGAACCCAACTTAATTTGAGTACTGCATATCACCCAGAGACTGACGGATAGACTGAACGAACAAACCAAACCTTGGAGGACATGTTGCGCATGTACGTGATGGACCAACAAAAGCATTGGGAGGAATTCTTGCCACTACTAGAGTTTGCTTACAACAACAATTACTAGAGCACCATTAAGATGGCGCCTTTCAAGTTTCTTTACGAGTGACCATGTTAGATGCCCTTGAGTTGATATCGACTTGAGGATAGGGTTCTGGTGGGACCAGAAGCGATCCAAGAAATGGAAGAGCAAATGAAAACCATAAGAAAAAGAATTAAAGAAGCGCAGGATCGACATAAGAGTTATGTCGATGCTCACCGAGTCGACCGTAGTTACAAGGTCGGTGATCGAGTCTTCTTGTGGGTTAAACCGCATAAGATTTTGATCAAGTTTGGAAAGAGAGCTAAACTCTCTCCTAGGTTCATGAGACCTTTCAAGATTGTGGAGAGAAAGGGGCCCGTGGCCTATCGACTAGCCTTGCCTGATTCCTTGAGGCGTATGCACGATGTTTTTCATGTATTTGTTTTGAGACACTATATTCATGATCCTACACATGTGATTGACATGAGTTCCTTATAGGTGTCGGACGAGGGAGTGTTCACGGCTGAGCCGGTCCACATCTTAGATCACCATGTTCGACAGTTACGATGTTGAACAGTAGATCAGGTGAAGGTCTAGTGGGACCATTATAGTCTGCACTCAGCGACCTGGGAGGACGCATATGATATGCGCCAGAAATTTCCATTTTTGTTTGATAGATAGACTTATGATACTGTGATACACTTATTCCGGCATTTATACTATGAAACTTCGAGATGAAGTTTAGACCAAGAGGGGGTGTATGTAACATCCCGGTCTGGCGCACCGAGAAAACTTATTCTTTGAGGACACTTGCTCGCAAGTGATCTGGACTTTTATGATAAGAAGACATTTATCCTTGATTATGATGCGATATGATAGATGACATGATGTTTTACTGCTTTAACATGGACAGGTGCTATTGACTCGGTTTTACTGAGTGTGCAGGGTTTTTGACCTTGAGGATGCAGAGGCATCGACAGAACCCCTTGGACTCCGAATCGAGTCAGGGAGTGTGCTTTGGGGTTGATTGTTTACTGTGATTTTAGTATATTTGATTTGATGATATGATGTGGACATGTTCTGATATGATTGTTGATGATGCAGGATGGCGATAGCTTGTCGACCAGACTCACATATGGAGTAAAGGGGCCACACACAATTTCCAGAGAGGTTGAGGGAGAGGTGTGGATAGCATCCCTAACACAGCCTACTAGAACTCCCCCCATGGCTCGAATTGTAGGTTAACGATTACCTAGTTCGAGAGGATCCACGATGCCGTGAGGGAAGACTGCGACAGTCATTCACGATAATTCTAAGGGGTGCACAATAAGGTGGGGGCCTTATTCCTTAGAGCCCTCAGTCTCCCACAAGTTCACCTAGCAGAGTGTTGACTCAAGGGGTTATTAATGTCTACCAATCAGTCAAGTTGGCGAGTGGCACCCTTAGAGCACGTGGTGCATCCTAAAGGGCATGTCACGCAAAAGAAACACAAGAAATGAGTGGCACCCTTGGAGCATGTGGTGCATCCTGAAGGACACATCGCGCAAAAGAAACACAAGAAGTGAGTGGCACCCTTGGAGCACGGGGTGCATCTTGAAGGGAACGTCGCACAAAAGAAATGAACAAGGCGAGTGGCACCCTTGGAGCACGTGGTGCATCTTGAAGGGCACGTCGCGTTGATGTTGATGAAGGAAAAAACCTAGATGGCCCTAAGACATTTAACACATTAAGAAATTCTTAAGCTACTTCCCTAATTAAATGTCGCCTAGCTCAGAATCTAAGTCCTAAGTCTAAAACTTCTCAAGGTAAAATTTTGTCTAACCTTAAGAACAGACCCTATAAAAATAAAAAATAAAAAATTAAACTAAAAACCACTTAAGTAATAGTTTTAGTCTTCATAAATTTTGGGGTAAAATGAAGAGAGTATTAATTTAATTAAAATCCGTAGTTTTAAATTGTAAAGAAGAAATAAATTATTTAAATTGTGAAAGTGNTTTGGATTTATTTAAAAGGGGAAAGAAGGGAAAAATAAAAAATTAGGAAACTAAGAATAGGAGGAAACATAATAAAGGAAATAAGAGAATTTATGGTAAAAAGCGAGGTCAACATAGTAAGGAATCTGCAATTAAGAACCTTCTAAAATGAACTAAATTAGCAATGTCTTTTTAGGGAAAGTATTTAAACCTGAAGGGGAATCTAGGAACACCTAGGAGAAATTATAGGAGCAACTCTAGCTGGGTGAGGGAAATGAGTCATTTAATGAATTAAAGAAAATAAATTTTGGAGGAAAGTGGGGGATGAATGACACTTGTACGATGGAGAAATTTTAGATGATTTCATTAAAACTTAAATTAAAAAGGGATTTAGGAAAAGTTTGAAGGTCTAAAAACTCTACGTTATGCTCTCGGAATTGTGACTTGACTGATTACTTGTGGAGAGTTGGGATTTTCCAGCTTGGATAGGAGTGGTAGCTCGTCCTTACGAGGTGAACTAGGAAGCTAGATGGACCATTTGGATTGTGTGTGGCCCCTTTGTGGCTCGGGGGGCTAAGGGGGAAGCAGAGTACCCCTAACGATTGGCTGGGAGGTACCAGTGTAGTCTCGATGGTTGGCGAGGGGAGCGGCACGGAGCAGGAGCGATACGGAGCGCGCGGTAATCATTCGAGGCGGGAGTTAAGGCAACGGTATGTTTTTCATTTTGCATTATAGAAGGTATTAGGACCTTGGCCCTCTCTTATTGTTATCATCATTTTTGTATTGGCATTGTGAGATGAAAAATACTTAACTTCAATCTGCTTGGGTTCTCGTTGGATTGATTGGTTTTCTTGCCTTGTTCTTCGGCGATTGAAATTGTGTTACAGTTATAAAATATTTCTTCTTACTCTATTGTTGCATGTCGGTTGGGATAAAAGAGATTTTATGGTTGTGTGTATATATGATTGGGGGAGTTTTATATCACTGTGGGAATAATACACATTACAGTGGGCGTTTTTATGTTAATGGGGGCATTTTATATCATTGTGGGCGTATTACACATTACAGTGGGCATTTTTATGTTAATGGGGGCCTTTTACAACACTGTGGGCATTTATATATTACAGTGGGCGTATTTATATTGATGTGGGCATTTTTATATGACAGTGGGCATTTTTATATGACCATGGACGTCTATAAATTTCCATGGGCGTTTTTATATTGATGTGGGCATTTTTAGATGACTGTGGGTGTTTATAAATTTCTGTGGGCATTTTTATATGACTGTGGGCGTTTATAAATTTTCGTGGGCGTTTTTATATTGATGTGGGCGTTTTTATATTACTATGGGCGTTTTCTATTACTGTGGGCGTCTTGTATATCACCGTGGGCATTTTTGTTTTTGTAAATTTAGATCTAAGAATTCGTTCTGGCAATAGTTGTATGGGCATTTTCGTTTGTGTAAATTTAGATCTGAGAATTCGTTCTAGCAATAGTTGTATGGGCATTTTTGTTTTTGTAAAATTAAATCTGAGAATTCGTTCTGGCAGTAGTTGTATGGGCAATTTCATTTTGTAAATTTAGATCTGAGAATTCGTTCTGGCAATAGTTGTATGGGCATTTCATTTTTGTAAATTTAGATCTGAGAATTCGTTCTAGAAATAGTTGTATGGGCATTTTCGTTTTTGTAAATTTAGATCTGAGAATTCATTCTGGCAATAGTTGTATGGGCATTTTCGGTTTTGTAAAATTAGATCTGAGAATTCGTCCCGGCAATAGTTGTATGGGCATTTTCGTTTTTGTAAATTTAGATCTGAGAATTAGTTCTGGTCTTATTATGGCTATATTGGCTTCCTGCTTGAGATTTTTACTTGTTTATTGGTGAATTTAAATTTATGATTTATCCATTGAAAAAAGAGAGCTAGTCAATAGCGTAGATCAGTCAACATGTTTCGAGTTCCAAAACTCACCCTATAGATTCTCTGCCTTTCGTTGATTAATTAAAATATATATCTGGTTATTCTTTTTAATGAATATCTTATTATGTTCTTAATTAAATCTTATTCTTAAGTGTTTAGTTACCACCGTATCAACTCATTATTGTTGTCATTTAAGTGTAACTCATTCCATTACTGTTAGTTGAGTTCCTTTATTTCATTGTGGACATAATTAATTATTATAAATGAAACATGAATAAGTATAACACTCGGTCATGATGATTACTATTGAAGCAATGCTCGGTTGATAATGGTATAGGGTTTTTATTGATACTTTGTCAAATTGACCGGTTATATAGAGTTGTCTCGTTTTCTATGGTTATAATGGAGTAGATCTATCTTTTTCCTTAAATAGAGTATTGATATTTAATATATCCTGTTGATTGCGAAAGTTGTTGTAACAAATGTTATTTGGAGATAAAGGTACTTCTGAAGGTCTTCCTTTTTACTGCCATCGTTGTAAGTTATTGATAACATAAAATTTATAATATTGAGTTAATTATGGATTTATGATTAGGGCGTGTCGAGACAATTAATGGTTCATAATCATTGTCAATCGAATTACAAGCTTAGATCATCAAATGAATGTTAATGTAAATTTTACCATGATTGCGTCAATAATTTTAGTATATTCCGTTAATTATCGGTCTATGATTAAAGATGAATGTTAATTATTGCGTTAATGACAATTGGAACTATTCAATAAATTCATGATTGTAACTAATGACTAATTATCTTGTTAACTATTAAACCAGTCAAAGTTTAGACTTGCAAAATAAGGTCCCTTGAATGATGTTTACAGGGTACCTTGATGACAAATCATGATCTAAAAGTTGCCAATTGGAATGGCCTTTATTATCTTATAGGTTGTAGTCCATTGTTAAATTAATGTTGTACTTGGTTGTAACCATTATTTTCTTGGTCTGTTTGTGTCAGGCGGGATGTAGACACCTCCATGTTCCTCAGAACAGTTGCCAGCTCTGAGACCTTAAATGGTTAAAATCGATGGGAACCTGGGCTTGAGTGTTTCTTATGTGTCTTGGAGGTCCTAACCATTGCAAGGTAGGATGGGCGGGAATTCAGTCTTATTTTTTAGTCAGTCTTACTTATTGTCGATTGATCATCATTAATTGCATGCAGTCACTTGTTGTGTGTCTTATTCATTGTCGGGTGGTGACGTAGAGTCAAATGTGTTTATTTCCCTTATACACGTACGCACACACCTGTAAAAAAAATAAATTTTGCACTTGTTATGAGAGGTTGTTGGCGTAATGAGGTGGATCGTTACACCAATCATCAACCTAATAAATCATAAACCTATTACACATCAAGATTTATTAAAAATATTCATAGTAAGTGTAGTGTAGTGAGTGTTAATACTAAATTGAATTTGTTATTTTAATGATGATGATATGTTGTGAGAGTGAATCCATGTTAACAATAATGGCTACATGTGTAGATATGTAATTTCATTGTAAATATTTCCACTATCGAGATGAAGGACAAGGGATAACTAGAGAATGTGTATCTATTCCCATGGTGGGTTACAATTATCGTGAGGTTGTTATGTTTCCATGTTGTTCTTATCTTATGTAAACAGATGGATAAATAGAAAATATGTAATAATATAGCATCTAATAAAAACTTTTCTTAAGAAAGCAACATTTGAAGAAACAAAGGGACCATGATAGCACTAGAAAGAAAGAGGAAAGACATCTAAAGTAGGTAAGCAATCCATGTTTCCTTGGTTTCCTAGCCTTACTGTTTTCCTTATTATCACATGATTTATTTAAATCTAAACCACAAATCATTGAATGTAGGTGGTGGTTAGTGACAAATTTCACCTCCCATAGCTATGAGGGAAAGGGGGTTTAGTAAAATAGGAGGAATGAGTGTAAGAGACTATGTCCTCGTAACAATGCAAACCTTTTCTATTCTTTTGCACTCTCCTTCCTCCTGCAAAATTTTAATTCTCATGCTCTCATTATTATAACCATCAATTACCCATGCTCCCACCATTTCAACCACATTCTTTCACACCAAAAGACACCATTGAATGTAGAAACTATATTCTCATGTCTAAGATTGGTATTTGAGCCTATGGATGGCCACATATAGATGTAGAAGTATATATTGTGGATTTGACAAGATAGATGGATGGTTGCATAAGAGAATAGACACTAGGCTACATAGGGAACCACTCCTTTCCTCTAGATTGATTGTCATTGAGTGCTTGAGATCTAAGCAAAACTCTACTAGGTTATTTTTAAAAGAAGAAAATAGATTGCACTCCTTTTGCACACATTAAAGAGCACTTGATGGAAGAAAATAGATGAACACTTGTCTTCCTTTTGAACCCTTTTTGGATGGTTACTAAGAGTGCTTGGTGGTGAACATTTATCTACTTGGAGAAATTAGATTGGCTAAGTGATGTAAGAGAGTCGTTAGTTTGTTTTATTTCCCCTATTGGTATCATGGCCTAGCCTACAAGTGGAATCCATAGTTGATTCCTATGGTTGGATTGAAAATTGCTCCTTAGCAGCCATTTTTGTGGACATGCATTTATTTATATATAAGTATACGTATAATCCTCTATTTCAATACCTCTGTTAACAATAACTGCTACATGTGTAGATATGTAATTTCATTGTAAATATTTCCACTACGAAAATGAAGGACAAGGCCTAACTAGAGAATATGTATCTAATCCCATGGTGGGTTACAATTATGGTGAGGTTGTTATGTTTCCATGGCATTCTTATCTTATGTAAACAAATAGATAAATAGAAAATGTGTAATAATATAACATCTAAAAAAACATTTCTTAAAAAAGAAAGTAGAAAGAAAGAGGCAAGTGGGTCTAAAGGAGATAAACAATCCAAGTTTCCTTGGTTTCCTAACCTTACCCTTTTTCTTACTATCATGTGATTTATTTAAACCTAAACCACAAATCTTTCAATGTAGGTGGTGGTTAGTGCACCTCTCATAGCTATAAGGAAAATGGGGTTGAGTAAAATAGGAGGAATGAGTGTAATAGACTATGTCCTCATAACAATGCAAACCTTTTCTATTATTTTTCACTCTCCTTCCCCATGCAAAAAATTAATTCCCATACTCTCATTATTGTAACCATCAATTACCCCTCCTCCCACCATTTCAACCACATTCTTTCACATCAAAAGACACCATTGAATGTAGCAACTATATTCGCATGTCTAATATTGAGATTTGAGCCTCTGGATGGCCACATGTAGCTACAGAAGTCAATATTATGGATTTGACAAGACAAATGGTTGGTTGCATAAGAACATAGACACTAGGCTACATAGGGAACCACCCCTTTCCTCTATATTGATTCTCATTGAGTGCTTGAGAGATAAGTAAAACTCTACTAGGTTATTTATAAAAGAAGAAAATAGATTGCACTATGTTTGCACACATTGAAGAGCACTAGATGGAAGCAAATAAATGAACACTTGTCTTCCTTTTGAACCCTTTTTGGATGGTTACTAAGAGTGCTTGGTGGTGAAAATTTATCTAGTTGGAGAAATTAGATTGGCTAAGTGATGTAAGAGAGTCATTAGTTTGTTTTCTTTCCCCTAGTGGTATCATGGCGTAGCCTATCGGTGGAATCCATAGTTGATTCTTATGGTTAGATTGAAAATTTTTCCTTAGCAACCAGTTATTTGAACGTGCATTTATTTATAGATAAGTATTCATATAATCCTTTGTTGCAATACCTTCTATTTTCTTTTCTTTTTTCAAAATGATGTGTGATGCCTTGGATTTAATGTGAAATGTATGAAATTGAAATTATGAATTGTTATTATTTTTCTATATTGTTTATGCATATGAATTCAAAATGACATTCATGTTGGAGTTTGAATTTAGCCTAATATTTGGTTAATTAAAGAAATAACTCCACATGGAGTACCTTAATGGCCAAGAAAGACATCTGATTGTGTGACAAAGTGGTATTAGAGCTCAATTTTTAGCATTGGACTAGTATGGGAAATCGATGTTAACTTTTTGACAAAAGTCATAGTTCCATGCCAATTGTTTGACTAAATGCCAAAGTTCAAATTGGTTATTTTTGTTAATTTGAATGATCATCTCTCGATTACTTATTTTCTTGCAAGCATTAATGAATTTGAATGACCTTATAATGCATTGAATTTGAAATGGTGTTGATCATTTCAGCATTGAATGTCCTTGAGACTCTTCTATTCATTTGATCTACTACATTTGTTAGAGGCATGCATTCATGAAATTTTAATTTTCTGAGTATGTTTTGAAGTCCACTTTGTGTTTTTCATCAAATTTGGATTGTTGGCATATGCACAATTCAAATTATGTATCCACATTAACACTGGCCACATGATAAATGCAAATATAGAGTAAGCGAATTCAAATAACATTCAAATGTTTTAAGTTTGGATGCTAATCAAATATTGTAGGCCTTTCTAGGGTAAATTCAATGAACTTTTATTTTTATCTTCAAAGTGTTACCATTGAAGTGGGCTCATGCCCATTTTTGGTGAAGATCGAAATTTTCTCTGAAATGGGCTTGAATTTCCCATTTTATGTCTAAGAGAAAAGTATTAAATTTGAATAAGGATGGAAACCTGTATTTTGTTAGAGACCAAATGCCCTGATTTTTTGGCATCAAGGAACATATTAAAAAATGGCTCAATGACGTATCTTTCAAAATGGCCAATGGCCTCATTCTTTGGCATTGACCAACATATTTGAAAATGTTCTAATGAGGCATTTTTAAAAAATGTCCCAATGGATTATTTCCTTACATTAAGAGGATCTTCTGAAAGTGTATGATGGAAATATTTTGAAATAACCTAATGGTTTATTTCTTTTCATAGGGAGGATATTTGGAAAGCACTTAATGGCGATCTTTCCCGATGGCTTCTTTGCTTTAATTAGGTGGATATTTCTGAATGGATTGTAGTTCCATTCTAAGTTTAACAAATTCTTTTGGTGTTCCTTTGAGCTCATGGGGATGAATGCAAACAAATTATTATTGAATGAGATAAGCAATTTAATTAATTATGTAATATTTCTATGTCTCCACACTTTGTACTATAACCTTAGTTTTCCTTGATTTTATCACTTAAATCACCATCTTGTTGATTTGTACCTCTTAGAAATGGATATAGGAAGGGGAAATCCCTCCACCTCTTATAATTCCATGAATTTCCAAGCACTAGTATCCTCACTCAATTCTCAAAAGTAGAATATCAAATATATGTGATCTAGTTTCGTGAAAGAAACCATCTTCATCCCTATGGTTAAGCTTCCTCCTTTTGTATCCTATCTAAAATCCTCTGCTTTGGATAATCATGATCTCATTGCACAACTTACTAGCTTTTGGACCTCTTCTAGATTGATGGACTTATGGATAGATAATAACTCCAAGGTAATGATCCAAGGTAATCTAACCCATCACTTCTATGGCCATGAATTCTATGATTTTCTACTTGAAAAAAATGAAATATCAATATTTAATTTCTTGGAATGGACCCCATTTTATGGGTCTTAGATGAATGTAATTTAACTATTATATGATATATACTTTTTCCCTAAGGTGGATGTTGCCTCTGTACTTCTAGTTTGGGTTTGTTTTCCTCGTCTTCCTCTGCACTACTAGAGTGACCACTCCTTGGAAGCCATAGGAAATTATTTTGGAAAATAAATTGACAAATCTGAGTCAAAGTCAAGAATATTTTCTTGTGCCAAGATATATGAATGTGGATATAGAAAAATAGATTCCATGCGCTATCACCTTATTTAGAAATAGGTAGAAACATTTGCGAAAATTGGATTAGAAGCAACTCCCATTCAAAAGAAAGGGATGTAATGAGTATGGTCAATTTGTCAAAGATTGTAATCTTTCAACCCATAATAATGAATCTATCGAAAAAGAAGATCAATGAAAATAGGTTAATAAATTTTAAAACAACAAGTAGGGCCTTCCTTTTCCAATATCTCTAAGGGCCCAATAGCCTCTTCTCCCAATAAATTTGATATCTTGTCTCATTCTAACCATAAGCCAACTCCTCCTCTAGTTTATCAACCTAAATATAAGGTGTCAATCTTTCACCCTCCTCCTCCCAAGAACAAGGTCGAGCTAATACTATCTCCCAATTCCTTTGTTCCATCTAAATATGAACTACCCTCCTTCAATACCACTTTAGTCATTTATTTCTCTATTCACATGGATGATATTGAATGGATTTAGGATAATCCCATCCCTCAATTGAGTGGGTGGCTCACATGGAAAAAAGATCAATAGTAACCTAGGGATGATGAGAAGACCTTGAATAAGAGTGAATCCCAAAGAAACCTAACAGAATTCCATCTAAAAAAGGATAGAGTCATCATAGAGAATCGAGAAATTTAGGGATCTAGTTATATACTAAGATCTCTTTCAAAATAGGAGTCAAAATCATTTCTATTTAAATTCTTGGAATGTTGAAGACATGATGATATGTGCTAGGAAGCATCTCTAAACCCTTTTCACTATAATAATGAAGACAATCTCCTAGAATTGTAGTGTGATGGGAAAAAAATATAAAACAAAAGATTTGAGAGACTTGATTAGATTATAAAAACTACTTGTTCTCCTCATCTAGGATACAAACCTATAATAAAAGTATATTCTATAAATAGGAACCAAACAATGGAAGGAAAGTAA